>CAUDMG010001393.1:3352500-3547500 GCA_958450375.1 Homarus gammarus
CCACTACCTACCTACACAGTCACGAGCATACACCAAAATTCAATTCACAAATATATATACATACAAAAATACATACTTACATACATACATACAAAAATACACACACACACACATACACATTTATCAAGCGTCCATATCAAAAGAATTTATACCAGACCAACTCCACCTGACCTACTTAGCCAGTCATTCGCTGTGCCTCGTTCCCTGCATATTATTACCCCCTCTCACCCCCATAATACCCCTCCTCCCACCCCAATAATACCCCTCCCTTCACCCCAATAATACCCCTCCTCCCACCCCAATAATACCCCTCCTCCCACCCCAATAATACCCCTCCCTTCCCCATAATACCCCTCCCATCACCCACAATACCCTTCCATCCCCCATAATACCCCTTCCTCAACATAGCCCCCACCTCCACCTCCACTCCCCCCACCCCCCCCAACTACCTCGTTTCAAACTAGTTGAAAGAATTATTTATGTTTGTATCTGTTTCGCTGCTCGCCACCACGACCCACTATACTCATTCTGTGATATATACTTGCCTACTCTCAACCAATACTGCCTACCTATCTACCCTTCAGTTAATGATATCTACCTATCCACCCTTCAACCAATGATATCTACTTATCTACCCATAAATAACAATAATTACCTATCTACCTCAACCTATGTTATCTACTTCCCTACTTCTCAATCAAAGTTATCGATCCACGCCAAAACATTCGGTCTACCCCCCCCCCTCCTCCTCTCCCACAATCAATCAGTCAGTCTCCACCACCTTGAGAGACACAAATCAAAGGTAAACCGACCTAGTGTGTCTCGGTCCCTAGAGCGTTCCACACGTACAGGTAAGACTGTCCACTTGTATACTGTAACTATTTAACCTGTGGGTGAAGAATCTCTCACTCAGAGCATTAGTTACGTCACCCCTTCTTTCCTTTCTTCCGTTTTTTCTATAATTATGTTCTCATTGTTTTATTCTCCGTACGTGTTAATCGTTCACTGTTAATCATGTGTCCGTCCGTACGTCCGTCCGTCCACTTATTGTATACACAATAAATTTAACAAATAGCGATGGATTTTAAGCAGATTTGTTATGTGGTTATGCGAGTAAGAACATGAGAATGAGGAAACTCCAGCGGGACTGTTAACCCATGCTGGAGAGTCTCATTTACACCCAACCCCTATTACTCATATAACCATCCAACCTATGTTTGAAGCTATCCAGCGCATTTGAGTTAATGATGATGTTTGGTAACTTGTTCCATTCATCCACCACTCTATTTCCAAATCAATGTTTACCTATTTCTCGCCTGAATCTAAATTTGTCTAATTTAAAACCATTGTTACGAGTTCGCCCCTGGTTGGATAGTTTGAGTACCTTTGTTATATCACCTTTGTTTAGCCCTGACTTCCATTTATACACCTCTATCATATCGCCCCTCACCCTACGTCTCTAGAGAGAGTGCAAATTAAGATGCTTTAACCTGTCTCTATACTCAAGGTTCCTAATGCCCGGGATTAGTCTTGTCATTCTCCTCTGAATTCTTTCTAGGGATTCTATATCCATTCTGTAATAACGGTGACCAGAATTGAACTGTGTAATCCAAGTGAGGTCTCACAAACGTAAGATATAGTTTTAGGATGACCTCGCCAGTCTTGTAACTAACACTCCTTTGTATGAACCCAAGTACTTTGTTTCGAGCTAATACACATTATTTACTTGGCTTAAGATTCCTCCTTATCATTACTCCTAAAACTTTCATACAGCCGGATTTCTCTATAACATCGCCGTTCATCTGATATCTGGTTTTTCAGTTGACATCTCCTAGACTAAGTACTTCACATTTGTCCATATTAAATTTCATCTGCCATTCTTCAGATCATGCAATTTTCTTTTATCTTCCTGTAGTTCTGCCGAGTCCTCGTCAGATTTAATTGCACGTTCTATTTTAGTGACGTCAGTAAATTTACTTATATTGCTGTCTACGCCTATATCTTTGTCGTTTATATATAGAGTAAATAGTAGTGGTCGAAGTACTGTACATAATAAAGAGATTATTTTTATGACATCTACAAAGTTACAAACCTTTATAGATAGTGGGAAAATTAAATGTTAATACGTTTTAAATTTGTAAACCAAAAATATCCTGACCTTGTGCTGTGGTTCGTGAGAATCTAGACCAGAGAACTATTTTTTTTTACTTGTTCCTGAACTACATATTTTATGGTATTAAGCGCCATTAACTGGGTCTTGGTGATTTTTAGTGTCAAGTGCTTCAATTGCCAGGCCAATTGTGCACCGGTAATTAGGTCTTAGGTCCTTTGAATGCCGGGGTTATTAGAGAGTGTTGATGGTACAGTGGTAAAGCGCGTGCATCACACTATTGGACCAGACTCAACTTTCTTGGTTCAGATGTGAGAAGGGCGTTAGTCAGTGTGACCTTACCATACATCACAGGTTTTGTCGAGGTACTCCGGTTTCCCACTGTACTAACACTGGACAGTGAAGGAGGTAACAAAGAACAGACCAAGTTATAACAAAGAAAAAAATATGATTTTTTTTTCTCTTTTTCTTTCCATTCATCCACTTTTCTGGCATAAACTCAACAGCGTCTATCGGTCTGTCTGTATCCGTGTGTCTCTTTGGTTGTCTTTTATTCCCTCTTTCTCTTACTCCTGTCCATCCAGTCAGCCATCCATTCATCTGTCTGTCTCCACTAACCTCAAAACTGTGGCTGGGGACCTGTAATCAAGTGGAATCAATTGGTCTATGTCTCCCTTATCCTTTCTTTGTTTTCCCTTGTGCCCTGACCTGACTTAACCTAAACCACATGTACCAAAATTCATAAAATCGGTTCTAACTATTTATAAGCAACGAAACACAGAGTTGATTACTACTGTGGATTACGATTGTAATGGCCCTGTCTCATCAACAGAAGTATTATAGAAATAGGTCACTTACATCTGATTTATATTCAGATTCACCCCCTGTAACTTTCTGCTGGCTATGAGGTGACATGTTCAATGCACGTGATAAGGTGTGCCCACAGGAAGCTGCGTCATACTATGCTGAGTAAAGGCATAAGTAGCCGGCTCCTGGCCACCTAAAGTGGGCAGTAGTTTGATATCCTTGACTAGAGGAAGACGTTATTTGAGAGCCGCAGTGGATGGCTCTGTCTTCCCTGGAAGGGGAACGACGTACCCATACTGTTCTCCCTCGATGGGTCACTACTCAGCAGTCACTCACATCAACTTATATCGAACGGACGTTGATCCACGTTTATATTACATAAAAGCCGTCCTTTCTCATTCACTCATAAATAGTGGAACTTACGGTTGATATACACTCAGGAATTATAAACATAATACTTTTATAATAAAACAAGAAACTTCAATTGGGTTTTGTTACCAAAAGCCCAAGTATATTATATGTGTACCAACCTGGTTAACTGGGGAATTAACCAGCGTAACACGATTAAAGCGTTTAATTATAGTTTTTCTCGATTATGATAAGGATTACATAATCCAGGTATCAATATTTTGGATTAAGAATATGATTACAGTGATTATTATTTATTAAATTACGTCTACAAGATTATGATTATAATCAGCCCCATATTTGATTACTACTTTTACCACATTCAATTTTTTTAGTAAATTTTGGCCTCTAGCCTCCCCTAATACCCACACCGTCGCCACAATTTTATTACTTTAATAATAAATACCCTAATATAAAAGTAGCTACCTTAACTGAGTTAGTTAACCCACAGATCTATGCAGCATTCAGAGTTGTTGCCTCTTAGTTAATTTCTGCTACCATTGTCGGCTTTGGGGCCGAAGATCTCGTTTCCCTCAGGCAAAGCAATGCAGACTTAAGTAGAGAGAAGGACAGTCGACATCTCAACCAGGTAGCAATGTGGCTTCTAGGCTGCTGCTTCTGTTCAGATAACACCTCGACCAGTCCTGCACTTGGTTCCATCTCGCCAGAGGTTGTGAACACCAGAGGAATGAAGCTGCCTTGATCAACATTCTGAACTCTCTACCAATCCGCCCATTCGTCTAATTCAATTTCCTCTTGTCTGCAGTATCGAGAGATAGGTAACCATGCGGCCATGGGGTCGAAAATCCTGATGCCAAAGAAGGCTCGCTGTCCCTGCGTCCAGAATCCTCGAGCACGGGATGTCCACCTGCGCTTCATAGAAAGTGTTTGCGGTCCTGTGATGGAGATTCTCACCGTCCAATGGAAGGAGGGCCGGTTGCACCATGACGTCGTGGCAGATTTCCTTCAGCATATTCGCTGTGAGATTCCTTACTTCGTCATTCCTCAGGCCTACGAAGACCCCTTTCTTGCACACCATGGAGTGGTCGATGTCGTAGGATGAGCCACACACGCAATGCGTGGGCAAACTTTCTACTGGCCAACCGTATCTTAGATCGATGGTATCTGTAAATTCTTGTTTGTTAGGGCTGAAGCCCTTTGTTCTTATCGGCAACGTTGTTAGCCAGTTCGAGGCGCCCACCTCCTGTGCTATAGCTACTTTTTTCTCAATTTCTCTAAGAGTTGCTACACCAGTTGTTGAAGTTTATCACTTTGGGCGCGCTGCCGTTCTATCGTAATAGAACGTCTAATCTTCTTTAATTCGTTGGTATCCACCTCATTTTCTGCAATCTGAGCTATTATGTGCTCAGTGAGGGCTGACGTGAGTTTGACAGAGTTCTGATATTTGGTGGCAGGAAGCTCCCCTGGATTAGTCATTCCCATTCCTCCCAGTCTCAGTAATAGTGCAAGGAGTGACCTTTCTGTTGCGATTAAGTGAAGGTCTTTCACTCCTGTTGAAATAAAAGCGACCCTGATTGCTTTTTGCAGAGGGTAGAGGAGAGATCCGATGTCGGGGAGAGTGCATATTAGGTAATTCCAGCGAAGCTTGACTCCATGGGTGAATGCCGCAAATGCTGCATGTGGCTCAGATTTAGCTTGGATTTCCTTCATCCACTCATTTACTTATCCCGTTACGTACTCTGTCTTGAAATCATTCGTGCCGATTACCACACCTACAGGGCGTAACTGTCTACAGTCGCCATTTGTTATTATGACCTCGCTTTCACTGAACACCTCTATAACCCGGTTATGGTATTGTGGTTCCCACAATGAAGAAGGACTTGCTGGCATTTGGGCAGTACCCTATTTGTGGACCGCATGATGTTACGAGGTCCCAACACCTTTCTTGCTACTACTACTGCTAAAGAGAACAACAACAATGTATGTATATTATGTATGCTGGATTATATGTCATGTATGTATATTAGGTATGTGCTCCATTTATGTAGCTAGCAGCGTGTGGCAATGTTATTACCATATCCCACATGCCTAATTAATGTGCCTGGCGACGTATGGAAGCTGCTAATGTATCACTTGCCATACGTCGCCTATAGCAGTTGACAAGGAGCCTAGCCAGGGAGACCGCTGCTCTCCTTTGTGTACATACTCTTATCCAGTAAACCGAACCTACAAAACTATACAGGTGTTTGTGTTCTCTCCTGTATATAGAACTTATTATTCAGAACCTAACATGGCGCAGTGATCCGATCTTACTGGATAATTACGAGTGATAGCGCAAAGTTTGTGGAAAGCCGGCTATGGACCCCTCCTGTCTTGGGTCAAGCCTTGGGTCAACTCCCGCGCGCGTCACCTCTCCTCGAAGAATTTAGCAACTTTGAGCAGTGTCAGTGATTTTCTGTGAAGTGTTTAGTGCATTGTGTGTTCGTGCCATTCATGTGTGACCTTGTTCTAAAGGATTCCCAAGGTATACGGCACGTTCTGGGCATTTGTAAGGAGTAAAGTTCAGTGCACCCGTCTCTGACCGCGTCCTGAGGGTAACTAGACTGACTGGGAGTCGCCGCGCCTCTCCCTCCTCCCCCTCACAGCGCCGCCTCCACCCCCCCCTCACAGCTGGGGCGAGACGCTTTGCCGGCCCGGGACACACTCACACACATACACGTACTAACACTCGCTGACCGCGCGGCTTCCTTATATATATTTTATATATATAACCTACTTATCTGTGTATTTAATTAATTTTTTGTCTGAAATCTTGTTAATACGACGGGCTGACCGGTCAACACTGATTTAAGACATAGTACACAGAGGAAGTAGTTATGTCTCACGCCTTACGTAGCCGTGGACCCAGCGTCTGGATGAGTCAGGCGGGTGATAGCCCCGCAGAGATGGATGACCAGGCCGGCCACGACGCTCCAGCCCCCACATCGCGCAGTCCCTCACCTCAATATTCAGCGTTGTCTCCAGAGATAATTGCTTTACTGAAGTTTATGAGAGATGAGAAACGCGAGGATGAAGCCCACAGACGTTTGGCGGATGAGCACAGAAGGCAAGCAGAGGCAGAACGAGACAACCAACGGAGATTGGAAGACAGTGAACGGTTTGAAGCCTTGATATCTCGCCTCACTGTTAACCAAGCCCCTGGCTCTAACACTGCCTCGGTACTGACTGGTTCAGATACCTCATCCATGCTTCCTTCACGCCCCCCAGCCCCACCTAAAGCAGCAGCTCAAACGCCGCCCATCTTGAAGCCTGATGAGACTTTCCAGACTTTTCGTGAATGGCGGCGACGGTGGACTGATTATTCTACAATGGTGGATCTCCAGAGTTTGTCACAGCCTAAACAACTCATCCAGCTGCGTATGTGCCTGTCCTTGGAAATTCAGCGTGTCTTGGAACATACGTTGCAGGTACCCCCAACCTCTTCGCTGTCTGTAGAGGAGGTACTGGACGTTCTACAACGGCACATCAAAGGACAGCAGAATGAAGCTCTGCGCAGGAGGGAATTGTTTAGCTGCAGACAGTTGGAGGGTGAGTCTTTTGATGCCTTTTACGTGCGTCTTAAGAGAGCCTCGGAAGAGGTAGATATATGTCCAGGCCACCACCAACAGTGCGAGGAGACCCAGTTGAAGCAGGTGATCCTGATGGGTGTTAAGGACGAGGAACTTGTCCAACGCCTCACCTCCCTCGACTCTTCCTCTTCTCTTAAGGATGTGTTGACGATATGTCGCTCCTATGAGGCTGCCAGGTGTGCCACCTCTGCCATCCGAGCTCCCCCTACAGCTGTACGCGCTGTGTCCCGGTACAAGAAGGACAAGAAGTCTGTTCCTACGCCTTCGCCCACCACGTCCACGCCCGGTTTATTTTGCAACAACTGTGGTAAGCAGCACGGAACACAGGTGTGTCCAGCTGCTCAGTCTACCTGCAACAGTTGTGACCGTAAGGGCCACTGGTCACTCACAGTACGGTGCCCAGCCAAACGCGTCCAGTGCAATGTGTGTGGTCGTCTGGGCCACTATGACAAGTGTTGCCCTTCCAACATACCCAAAGGACCGCGTCGGCGGAAGCTTCAGCCCCCCTCCACCAGAGAGGGCCGCCCACAGCCTTCCAATCAGAGGCACGACGACTCCTGACAACGCTCGAGCCACATTAGGAATGTGTGCTCCCCCCCGCGTCCCAGGACCAAAGTCCCCCAGTACATCAGCGTCATCGTGACCTACGGCGGTGTGTCATCCCGCCTTCAGATGTTGCCCGACACCGGCGCTGATGCTACAGTCATCGGTCCCCAGCATTTGCAATGCTTGGGGCTCTCTCCAAGTGATCTAGGACCGCCCCCCAAGGATCTCCGCTTTATGGCAGATGGTTCACAGATGACCCCGGCCCTAGGTTCACTCTATGCACACGTCACCTTTGGCAACAGGTCGTGTCAAGCCTGGATTGATGTGCATAATGGCGTCCCGACTCCTTTGCTGTCCTACAGACATTGCCAAGAGTTGGCCATCATCTCCCAGGACTTCCCAACACCGATTCTCGAGGTAAAACACGCCAACAGGGTGCACGAAGGGAGCAGCAACTACCCTGCTGCCGCCCTACCCCTACCTCTGGCCAGTGACACCTCCCCTTCGGTAGTTGTCCCTGCTGCTTCAAGTCTCCACGCCTTGGCTCGCCTCCACGACAGTCACTGTGGAGCCGAGGCCACCAAACGGCGTGCAAGACAGACTGTGTTCCGGCCTGGCATCGACCCCGACATCTCCAATGCTGTCCAGGTGTGTAAGCCCCGCCGCGTATTACAACCCAGCCAGCAGCAGGAATCCTTTATGAGTGACGACAACCCCACCCGCCCCTTTGAGTCTGTGTCGGCCGACTTTTTCTGTGTGTCAGGAAAGTCCTTCCTCGTTATCGTCGACCGTCTCTCTGGTTGGCCGGTTGTCATCAAGTGCGGTAATGACACGACGTCTGCCGCCACCATCAGCAAGTTCCGCCACTGCTTCCGTGACGTGGGCGTTCCTGCACGCCTGCGAACCGACGGAGGGCCTCAGTTCACAAGCCGGGACTTTGCTGTGTTCCTTGACCGATGGGGAGTCCGGCATGTGTTGTCATCGCCCCATTACCCGCAGTCCAACGGCCACGCTGAGGCTGCTGTCAAATCCCTGAAGCACCTCATCCTTAAGGTGGCCCCTTCTGGGAACATTGACTGCGAGGCCTTCGACAGGGGTCTTCTTGAACTCCGCAACACACCTAACTACACCGGACGCTCCCCTGCCCAGGTCTTCGTTCTTGTGTCCCTGCTCACCCTCAATCCTTCTCCAAGGAGTGGCAGGCCAAGACAGAGGATTGTGATCGCCGAGCCGCCGAACGTGTTCAGGACGTCGTCGCCCGCTACAATGACCACGCCCGTTCTCTCCCCAGGTTGAGTGTCGGCACCCAGGTCCGTGTTCAGGACCCGACCTCCCTACGTTGGGACAAAGTAGGCGTAGTCATGGGTCTCGGCAGGTCACGGGACTACCAGGTGCGGTTACCCAGTGGTCGTGTGTGGTGGAGGAACCGCCGTTTTCTCCGACCCGTAACAATGCCTTCTGCTGGCCCCGCCACCAGTGTTGAGTCCCATACCCTTCCCAGTGATGAAGTCCCTCGACGCTCAGAACGGATCCAAAAGAAAAGGTCCGCTCAAGACTTTGCTATGAGCGTATAGGGGGGAGGGAGGTGTATGTATATTATGTATGCTGGATTATATGTCATGTATGTATATTAGGTATGTGCTCCATTTATGTAGCTAGCAGCGTGTGGCAATGTTATTACCATATCCCACATGCCTAATTAATGTGCCTGGCGACGTATGGAAGCTGCTAATGTATCACTTGCCATACGTCGCCTATAGCAGTTGACAAGGAGCCTAGCCAAGGGAGACCGCTGCTCTCCTCTGTGTACATACTCTTATCCAGTAAACCGAACCTACAAAACTATACAGGTGTTTGTGTTCTCTCCTGTATATAGAACTTATTATTCAGAACCTAACAAACAACAACAACAACAATAACAATAATAATAATAATTGAACACAAAATGCTGCAGTAGTATGTTCCCTCACTATAGGAAGTTCATATTGGTGTACTAATCCCTTCAGGCGAGTGAAGTGAATAAAGTGAATGGACTGAGTTGAGGTAAGTTAGTGAAGTAATTACTTGTCCTTCTAACGCACAGTAGTTGCTTACAGGTGACAACATGAGGCTGATGGGGTGGCAGGTGGCGCTCTTGTGTTTGTGGGGGACTCACTTGGCACTGACCTTCGACATAAAGGTGATGATAGCAACAGACATGACCTTCGATACGAATGAGGCGTTTTACACAGCCAACGTCACCAGTCATTGTAAGTGTTCTAAATGATCTCATGCAGTTTAGGTAATTGTGTCGTGTTGTGTATTGTGAGGTGACATAGAATAGATGATTATATGTCTTTGTTATTGTAGCTTTCTCTCTTTGCACCTGTCTCTGTGCATGTCTATTTATCTATCACTTATATCTGTCTGTCTGTCTGTCTGTCGGTATATCTCTGCCTATCTGTCTGTGTGTCTGTGCCTTTCTTCCGTCTGTTTGTATAACTCTCTCTCATGCCAGGCAAGTGTAAGATCTTGTGCTTCACACTGACCGCCTGTGCGGCCTGGTCCTCACTACCACTTGGCGCAAGAACATACCAGTGTTTCCTGGACGACAAGGGACCCCAGACACTAGCCCCCTTCAACCGCACCAATGCTGTCTACGCCTACAAGATAGGTAAGTTCTAAGATACGTTTACCCAACCAAACGTAGGCCCTAAGATACATTAACTCAACTTAACGTAGGCCCTAAGGTACCTTAACCCAACCTAACGTAGGCCCTAAGGTACCTTAACTCAACCTAACGTAGGCCCTAAGATACATTAACTCAAACTAACGTAGGCCCTAAGATAGCTTAACTCAAGCTAACCTAATCCCTAATATGCTGTGTAAGATTGTGATTATAGACTATGTAAGTGGAGTTATCTGTAGTTTTATGTGTAGTGTAGAATAAGTCTATGATTAAGTGTAGTGTAAGTCTATGATTATGTGTAGTGTAAGTCTATGATTATGTGTAGTGTCAGTATCATTATTCCAGGAACCATTTTGCTCGGTCATGTCAATTAACATATAACTCACTCTCAATTGAAGGTCGGTCGCTTTCTGCATAATGACACCCAGGCGAGTCCTCCCCCTGCCTATTCCAGTACCCCAGTCATTCTTAGCTTTCGTCTTTATTCAAAACATCTTCAGACGCAACTAAATTTACAGGGATTAAGAGAGACTTCTATACAATGAATGACCTTACATAACATCAGGTCAGGTCAATAACAAGGTGTGTGTGGATTAGTGGGTCCCATGTTATTGACCTGACCTGATGCTATGTAAAGGTCACCCATTTTATATAAGCTTCTCTCAGTCCCTGTAAATTCAGTTGCCTCTGAAGATGTCTTGAATAAAGACGAAAGCTAAGGTGCTCCAGTGTTTCCGTGTTTCCCTTTTCCTGTGTGGTTTTATCAAGACTTATGTTTTCGACGTTTCCATTGTGGATCTACATGACACGAGAGTCATTCATTATGTAACGAGACAAATGAATATAACAGTAGAAGTAATGATTTATTATTTGTTATTTTTCCATATAATCTCCCTCTACAGCTATGCACTGTTCCCACCTTTCTACGAGTTTTCTTATTCCTGTGGCGAAAAATTCATTCGGCTGACTCAGTAACTAATTTCGGATTTTCCTTTTTTCATCTCTTCATTATTCGAAAAATGCTTTCCACGTAAAGATGTTTTGAGCTGACGAAACATGTGGCAAAATCTTCCCGCCCAGTTTTCTAAACATTTCTTGCGTGTGCTGTACACTGTGTGGACGTGCATTGACATGAAGAAGAATCATGCCATTTGCAAGCCAGGACTCTTCAGAAAGGTGGCTGGCTTGATCTCGTTTTCTAGCATTTGTGAATATGATGCACTGTTGATGGTACGTCACTCTTCAAGACAGTGGCAGTATATTGGTCCATTCATATCCCAGAAAAGAGTAAGCATGCATCACTTTACTCATGTTCGCTGAAGGGAGCATTTAAATTTTCTATTTTTTTTTTCTTGAGGAGACGAAGAACGTTTCCACACCATACTATGATATTTTCCCTCCAGGTTTCATCACAAGTCACGATCCACTGTAGAAATGTCTCACCTTTGCAGAGAAATCGTTCTTTTAGTTCAATTGAAATTCGCAGTCCAGCGGCTCTCTCTTCTTCACTCAACATTTTGGGGAACCAACGTGCACACGTTTCCTTAAACCTGAGAACACCATGAACGACGTTGTTCACTTTTCCAACACTGGCATTCAAAGCTGTCACAATTTGTTCAATTGTAATGCGTCAGTTTCCCCAAATTTTCCGCTTAATGTTCTGGTGCAGTGTGGGTGTTGAATACCTCGACAGGTCGTCTGTCATGATGTTTGTCCGCAATGCTTGTTCAACCATTCTCGTAAATGTTCGCTCGACTGATGCAATTGCTTCCGTATTGAAATGACAATCTGCAATGAATTTCTCTTGGTCTGGTCCCTTCCAAATTTAAAAACGAATAGCAGATCATTGTTCTTCCAAAGAACAAAATACAAGTGGAACACTCATCATTAATGCAACACTTACTCAATACTAATCGAATGAACTGACTAAACAAACTGATGAAGATGTAGTTTATACATGTCTAAACATGTATAATGACCGCTGCACTTGCCCTCTCTTGCTCATTGTGTTCAGATAGATATTCCAGACATCCTTCCACTAAAACCTTGTCTCAAGAATTGTGTAAAGTAAATGAAAGTTTTGTAAACCGGATTACGTTCATCTGCACATGTGCATAGATGGGTGGAGCTCAATGGGCAACCCACACGGCATCTCTCTCTTGTTCTGGCTATGGCCACCGTCACACCGGGGTCAGCTCTCCTTCCTTCTGAGCTACTGTACCCTGTAGCTAAGGAGTCAGTGGTGCTTAAGCTGACATCCCAATTAGGTCGGCAGTGCAGTTTTATTGTCTTGTATCTTTTATTGTAAATATATATAAAAAAGCTACATTTACCTAGGTGCTTCCTTTGTCCTCTGGCCCAGGACTCTATACTGTAGTCATGACTGAGTATTTGGGAACTGAAGTCAAACTTACTTGTAAGACTGAGCATAACATTATTACTATTAATTATCAATCAATGTGTTTTTCGGGGTAAGTTTGGTGTGGTGACCAGTGTTGTGATTTATTTATATATATATAGGCCCTATATATATATATATATATATATATATATATATATATATATATATATATATATATATACACACAAGTGATCGCGGGCACGTTCGTGCCCTTGTGAGAGTTTGAACACTCGTGACAGTGTACAGCGAATGAGGATGTGCCAAGTCCGTAGACTTGCATCGTTTTCCATCGTAGATAAAATTGTTAATTAATGCCTTCCTAAAGAAACCATCGACATGGGACCAGGTTGGTCCACTCTCCGAATTTTGTGCGATTTTTCCACCAAGTTTGATGAAAAACGATTGTGCCGTTTCGGCTGCCCAGAACAGACACACACACAAACAGACACACGGCTAGTCCTATAGTATATTAGATAATCATAAAAGTTTACAATGATCATGAGTCTTTTGTTGCCCTGTTTCCATATTAGACTTCCTTCAGTATCCCTCCTTCCACACTTCTAACTATTCCTACACACCATTTCTCACACACCCAGAGAAACTTCAGAGCCTGATAGGTGTTCGTCAGGAGAGTGATGGGCTGTTTTACATTGTGCCCAACCTGAGGCTCGGGTTCCAGCCTGCCAAGGACTACTGTGCCAAGCTCCCCGGTTTCAGGATGTCTATCTTCAAGACACCACAGCAGTTCGATCTGGGTCTTGAGATGGGTCAGAAATTCAGGGGTAAGTTGCCAAGTTCTTAAGAGAAAATACCTAGGTACGATAGGAAGGAGTTTCCTGGATAGGTTCAGAAGGTCTTACTGTAGTTTTAGGTGCTTCACTTGCCCAGGGTTATGAAGTACCGCTTAATATGCCTTAGTTTTAGGGTTAAGGAGAAGAATGAAGAATGTTGTCAATATATTTTGACATGTCTTTACCTCTCTTTAACAGGCATGCTCATTGACTTAACCAGGACATCCACAAACAGGCTGATATGGGGTGATGGAACCTACATGACACTAATTGAAGAGGCCTCCTACATATATCAAAAGGGTTCTCCTCCGTTCTACTTGTACCAAATAATTCCTAACGGAATTGATTTCGTTGTAATAGAGAGGACTCGACCTTTTATGTGCCAGGGGAACACTGGGGACAGGACCTGGTGAAGATGACAAGACTGACCTAACTTATTGTCCTGGAGCAGCGTAAGTGGTAGTGTGTGTGTGTGTGTGTGTGTGTGTGTGTGTGTGTGTGTGTGTGTGTGTGTGTGCTTGTCTCTTATATTTAAACACTATTATATGATTTATTTAATAATAACTAATTTGTTAAACATCATAAACACTGACAGCAGCCCAGAAGACAAAGGTCTTATTGATGTTATAATGTATTACTACACTTGAACAACTAAGGTCTTGTTGATGTTATAATGTATTACTACACTTCAATAACTAAGGTCTTGTTGATGTTATAATGTATAACAACACTTCAATAACTAAGGTCTTGTTGATGTTATAATGTATTACTACACTTGAACAACTAAGGTCTTGTTGATGTTATAATGTATTTCTACACTTGAACAACTAAGGTCTTGTTGATGTTATAATGTATTACTACACTTCAACAACTAAGGTCTTGTTGATGTTATAATGTATTACTACACTTCAATAACTAAGGTCTTGTTGATGTTATAATGTATTACTACACTTCAACAACCAAGGTCTTGTTGATCTTATAATGTATTACTACACTTCAATAACTAAGGTCTTGTTGATGTTATAATGTATTACTACACTTCAACAACTAAGGTCTTGTTGATGTTATAATGTATTACTACACTTCAATAACTAAGGTCTTTCAACGCTACTTAAATGCAGTCCTCTGGATGTTTCGCGAGAGAAATTTGACAGCCAAGTCGCTGATGATTTAACCCTATCTTGTTCAGTTCGAGGAGTCTTGACTGGAGTTGGTAACGAAATTATTGTGTGAAGTTCGTTATTATTTTGCATAGTAGTTTTGGTATTAGAGTTTAATATGTTTTGTTTTAATGTACTTAAGTACTTCAACAGTCGGGCTCTTTTACGTTATTTACCCAATGGCCACCCAAACTAGAGGTGGCCACAAGTCGAGGGGAGGCCAGTGGCTTGTGTAAGATCCCTCCATTGTTTTTGAAAGTCTTGTTCACTGATCACCAGTTTATAGTGTCCACTCTACAACAACTTATAAATAATAATAATATTACTCTGATAAGATTATGACATCTTTCTTATTTAGGCGACTTTATTTATGCCATGAAAATGTAACAATTCACAGTGATTAATAATAAGTATTTCAAGTGCTTAGTGTATTTCTCTTCCACCTCAAGTACTGTATTAATTGTGTACTGTATTGCTGTAATCCAAAATGAATTATATATATATATATATATATATATATATATAATATATATATATATATATATATATATATATATATATATATATATACTGATAACCACAAGGAAAGTAGCGCTTTCGTCTAATTCACGTCTTCAGGGGTGAGTACTCACCCCTGAAGATGTGAATTACACGAAAACGCTTGGGAACTTCGTGTTTCCTTCTTTCCTTGTGGTTTTCAGCATATCAGCATATACCTGGATCACGCGCACCTTCAGTGATTTACTTGCACATACATATATATATATATATATATATACATATATATATGCTGATAACCACCAGGAAAGAAGAAAACACGAAGTTCCCAAGCGCTTTCGTGTAATTCACATCTTCAGGGGTGAGTACAGACTAGATAGAGTAATGCAGAACAAGATGAATATATACAGAGGAGGGTGAGACCAGGTCCACAATGGTCAGGTAATGACCCTACTAATCTTTAAATGGCACACAACGGTTGGTGGTTGGGTCAGATGGGACAGTGACCCGCCCTCTCACCTGATCACAAATCTTCTTAATTACAAAGTTGTCCAGCTTGTACAAGCCGTTACTCAAATTCATGTTGAATGCTTCGGTATGTTTAATAAGACTAGATTCTATGATGTTCCACATATATATATATATATATATATATATATATATATATATATATATATATATATATATATATATCATCAGTCCATATAGCACGCGACTTCATTATACAAACAATACCCCACTAGTCGGGAATCGAACCCTGGACCTCTGCAAGTGAACAGGAATCACTATATATATATATACTGTGTATATATATATATATATATATATATATATATATATATATATATATTATTATATATTATATATATATTTATTTATTTATTTATTTATTCAGGGAAATTAAGCAGCAAACCGAGTGTGAAGAGCCACAGAAAGATCTCTGTCACCCTTAGGAGTGGTCAAAAGGTTGATTACCAAGATTCAATGTCACGAAATGCAAAAGGATACACATAGGTCGTACTAACAGTAAGGAGGCATATAACATGACACAGCGGGACGAAGACATTAATCGGAGACCGAATGTGTAAGGATCTGGTTGCGTATGTTGACAGCGAACTGAAGTTCTTGGACCATTGTGAGAAGGTGATTCAAGTTTCTTAGCTAGTGGGTCTTTTAAGAAGGGCGTTGAGATACCTGTATGGCCCGTTCCTAGTAAAGATCTTCAAGAGTGAGGTGCTTCCCTGCCTGGAATACTTGTCACCTCGTCTGGTCCCCGAGATATGCTAGCAGTTAGAGACTGTCAATGATTGAAAATGTCCAAAGGAGGGCCAGCAGACTAGTGCCTTCATTACGGCACCTCAGGTACCTAGAGAGATTAGAACTCCTGCAGTAGCCCAGCTTATACTATAGGTGGGCAAGGATATTATTTATTCGAGTGTCCATACCTGGAGCTGGTGGATGCCCGCCTCACAAGGGGTCACAGATTATAGTTGAAGAATCCACAAGTACACTGTCGGGGTAAACGTTTTCGGGAGTGAGAGTTGTGAACTCGATGAACAATCTGCCAGAGTGTTATGACGGCACCGAGTGTGTGCTCATTCAAGACAAGACTCAACCAACATTTACGTATGGAGAGATGCATTCTGGAGCCATTACCAAGCCCAGTACTTACTAACAGTGCTTAACAGAGATGTGACCGACAGCCCAAGTGGCTAACGAGCCGATCAGTGGCGAAGTGGATGAAGTAAAGTAAATGGCTAAGTCAGCCCTTTTCGCGGCAAAGTTTACGAACAGGCGTTTACAGAAAACTTAATATTTTGTGGATAGACAAGACAAATTTTCTTTATCGTATACTGGAATAATTTTCACTTTATGCACTGAGACTCCTTTAGGTAAATATGTTAAATAAGGAAAGCAGTAGTTGAACCTGGTCACACTGTATCAGGGCTCAAACAAAGTCGTCAAGACCTCTGTCAGATATTTTGGAATACCATACAGGGAGGTACTACCAGGGCTGTCCCTAGGAGGGTGCGGGGCCCGGGGCAAGTCAGCCACTGCGGGGCCCCAGATTATGCGGTCAGAGGAACCCATCCCCAACAACCCACACGGGACTGTCGCTATGGATGGTAAGGTCACGGTTGCGATGGTGGCGTAAGCCGTCAGGTCAGATTAACCAGTCAACAGGTAATGTGTCCGAGGTCACTAGGTCTAGTGCTGGGCCCAGCGGGGCCCCCCACACGCGCGGCCCCCCCCCCCCCCCTAAAGGACGGGCCTGGGTACTACCGCCTGGGAACACTTTGGAAGCATAATGTGTTGTCTAATGGTAGACCCTGCTGCCATATGGCATCACGAAAATTGTGACCAAGTCCCAGGTTGCTGATCTGACTTTCTGCCTCATTTACACACAATTGCAGGGTCTCAATTGTTTCTCTTACTATTGACAACACAACATAGGCCTATATTGTTTATAACTTTCGATCTTTTTTTTTTTATTTTTTTATTTCTTTATGGTTCTTTTTTGTTATCATTATTATAGTGTTATTGTTATTATTGTTATTTCATTTTAATTTGTTATTTTTTAAATTTTATTTATTATAAATTATTATTATTATTATTATTGTTAAATTTTCGTCCACCAGGCTCTGATGTGGGTCAGTGACCTGTGTTCCCGGGTGGGACAATCCCTGTAAAAAAAAAAAAAGTCAGGGACGGATCCAGGAATATCAAAGGGGGGGGGGGGGGGAGTCCAAGAAGGTGTTGGTGAGAGAACGTGGCGAGCAGAGCCAGCCCAGCCAACTAGTACAGCGTTTATGTGTTTCATTTTTAATTATTTTTTGTGTGGGGGGGGGGGGGGGGGGTTATTAGGAGATATTCTGAGGTCAGTGGAAATTACTTTTTACTATACAAAAACGCCAGAGTACAATACTGCATTAAAGAAAAAGCATTAGAATTTTCTGATGAAAGAGGGGAGGGGGGGGGGGGGTCCCGGATCACCAGGACACACCTGGATCCGCTACTGAAAGCGACAATTTTGTATATATACTCGTATCTACAGAGTGGGTACAGTGTTTATCTAGGGACCTGGCACACTACACAAACTGTTCAACTGACACTACACAAACTGTCTCCCTGGCACACTACACAAACTGTTCATCTGACACACTACACAAACTGTCCACTTGACACACTACACAAACTGTCCACCTGACACACTACACAAACTGTCCATCTAACACTCTACACAAACTGTTCATCTGATACTAGACAAACTGTCCATCTGACACACTACACAAACTGTCCACCTGACACACTACACAAACTGTCCACCTGACACACTACACAAACTGTCCACCTGACACACTACACAAACTGTCCACTTGACACACTACACAAACTGTCCACCTGACACACTACACAAACTGTCCATCTAACACTCTACACAAACTGTTCATCTGATACTAGACAAACTGTCCATCTGACACACTACACAAACTGTCCACCTGCCACACTACACAAACTGTCCACCTGACACACTACACAAACTGTCCACCTGACACACTACACAAACTGTCCACTTGACACACTACACAAACTGTCCACCTGACACACTACACAAACTGTCCATCTAACACTCTACACAAACTGTTCATCTGATACTAGACAAACTGTCCATCTGACACACTACACAAACTGTCCACCTGACACACTACACAAACTGTCCATCTGACACACTACACAAACTGTCCACCTGACACACTACACAAACTGTCCATCTGACACTCTACACAAACTGTCCATCTGACACACTACACAAACTGTCCATCTAACACTCTACACAAACTGTTCATCTGATACTAGACAAACTGTCCATCTGACACTCTACACAAACTGTCCATCTGACACTCTACACAAACTGTCCATCTAACACTCTACACAAACTGTTCATCTGATACTAGACAAACTGTCCACCTGACACTCTACACAAACTGTCCATCTGACACTCTACACAAACTGTCCACCTGACACTCTACACAAACTGTCCATCTGACACTACACAAACTGTCCATCTGACACACTACACAAACTGTCCACCTGACACTCTACACAAACTGTCCACCTGACACTCTACACAAACTGTCCATCTGACACACTACACAAACTGTCCACCTGACACACTACACAAACTGTCCATCTGACACACTACACAAACTGTCCACTTGACACACTACACAAACTGTCCACCTGACACACTACACAAACTGTCCACCTGACACTCTACACAAACTGTCCATCTGACACACTACACAAACTGTCCATCTGACACACTACACAAACTGTCCACCTGACACACTACACAAACTGTCCATCTGACACACTACACAAACTGTCCACCTGACACACTACACAAACTGTCCACCTGACACACTACACAAACTGTCCATCTGACACACTACACAAACTGTCCACCTGACACACTACACAAACTGTCCATCTGACACACTACACAAACTGTCCATCTAACACTCTACACAAACTGTTCATCTGATACTAGACAAACTGTCCATCTGACACACTACACAAACTGTCCACCTGACACACTACACAAACTGTCCACCTGACACACTACACAAACTGTCCACTTGACACACTACACAAACTGTCCATCTGACACACTACACAAACTGTCCACTTGACACACTACACAAACTGTCCACCTGACACACTACACAAACTGTCCATCTAACGCTCTACACAAACTGTTCATCTGATACTAGACAAACTGCCCATCTGACACACTACACAAACTGTCCACCTGACACTCTACACAAACTGTCCACCTGACACTCTACACAAACTGTCCACTTGACACACTACACAAACTGTCCACCTGACACACTACACAAACTGTCCATCTAACACTCTACACAAACTGTTCATCTGATACTAGACAAACTGTCCATCTGACACACCACACAAACTGTCCACCTGACACACTACACAAACTGTCCACCTGACACACTACACAAACTGTCCATCTGACACACTACACAAACTGTTCATCTGATACTAGACAAACTGTCCATCTGACACACTACACAAACTGTCCACCTGACACACTACACAAACTGTCCATCTAACACTCTACACAAACTGTTCATCTGATACTAGACAAACTGTCCATCTGACACACCACACAAACTGTCCACCTGACACACTACACAAACTGTCCACCTGACACACTACACAAACTGTCCATCTGACACACTACACAAACTGTCCACCTGACACTACAAAAACTGTCCATCTGACACTAAACATTCTTCGCTTGCAAAAATTTCGTTAAAAAAGAGAACTTGACTCTCCGTGGTATAATATTTTGGTAAATTGGAAACAAGTTCTTTCAGCTCAAGTTTGTCTACAATTTCCTACATTATTAACACAGTTGCCAGTCCTAGTATCGAAGAACGAGATGTTTTGATTAACTTCCGCAGTGTAAACCTACGTTACTCCTCTTGGCGACAGAAACTGGAAGCTCAAGAGAATGCAAGGAACAATATAGAACTTGGTAACACTGTCAGTTTATAATCACAAATTCCAATAAAAAAAGTAAAAAAAAAATAGAATGAAATAAAATA
This sequence comes from Homarus gammarus, assembly GCA_958450375.1. Taxonomy (NCBI): domain Eukaryota; kingdom Metazoa; phylum Arthropoda; class Malacostraca; order Decapoda; family Nephropidae; genus Homarus; species Homarus gammarus. The sequence continues at coordinate 3,373,116 of CAUDMG010001393.1, forward strand.
TATAAATTGTATATAAAGGATTAATTAGAATTTATCTTTTGGACCTTAAGTTAACTCGTCCTCGGTGTTATAATGGACTGTGTGTAAACTGTTCACCTGGCTGTTACTGTGTGCGGGTTAGGTTAGGTTACTGTGTGTGTGGGTTATGGTGTACAGTATGTGGCAGCCCTCACTCTTACTCACGTGCACTGCCCACTATATGATGTCTGACACTAACAATGGTTCCCCCTCCAGATCGAATTTGTTGAAGGTGTAGAAGCTGTCGCCAACTCAACAACCACACCCTAAGTTAACGAGCTGCATGACCCAGTGTCACGGAACAGTCCGAGAAGACCGGACAACTCGCCAACTGCACTGGCTAACCATTACCCCGGAACACGATCCGCAAAACGATTCACATCCAGGTTCCCAATTACTGCTGGATAGACAGAGGCAAATGGCGTAAACAAACTTGCCAACAGTTTCACACTGCCCGTGGATTGAAACCGGGTCCACTCGCTTACGAGGCGAGCATGCTGACTATTACACCACAGGTCGCCACTACACTCACACACGAGACACCATACCAACACACTACATCAACACACTAAACCAACACAATAAACCAAAACACAACACCAACACACTACACAAACACACTACACCAACAAACTACACCATCACACTACACCAACGCACTACACCAACACACTACACCAACACACTACATCACCACACAACACCAACACACTACACAAACACACTACATCAACACGCTACATCACCACACAACACCAACACACTACACCAACACACAACACCAACACACTACACCAACACACTACACAAACACACTACATCAACACACTACATCACCACACAACACCAACACACTACACAAACACACTACATCAACACACTACATCACCACACAACACCAACACACTACATCACCACACAACACCAACACACTACACCCACACACTACACCAACACACAACACACAACACCAACACACTACACACAACACACAACACCAACACACTACACAAACACACTACATCAACACACTACACACAACACACTACACCAACACACTACACAAACACACTACATCAACACACTACATCACCACACAACACCAACACACTACACCCACACACTACACCAACACACAACACACAACACACTACACCAACACACTACACACAACACACTACACCAACACACTACACCAACACACTACACCAACACACTACATCAACACACTACACCAACACACTACACCAACACACTACACCAACACACTACACGAACACACTACACCAACACACTACATCACCACACTACACCAACACACTACATCACCACACAACACCAACACACTACACCAACACACTACACCAACACACTACACCAACACACTACATCACCACACAACACCAACACACTACACCAACACACTACACCAACACACTACATCACCACACTACACCAACACGCTACACCAACACACTACACCAACACACTACACCAACACACTACACCAACACACAACACCAACACACTACACCAACACACTACACCAACACACTACACCAACACACTACATCACCACACACCAACACACTACACCAACACACTACACCAACACACAACACCAACACACAACACCAACACACTACACCACCACACTACACCAACACACTACACCAACACACTACACCAACACACAACACCAACACACCACACCAACACACCACACCAACACACCACACCAACACACTACACCAACACACTACACCAACACACTACACCAACACACTATACCAACACACTACACCAACACACTACACCCACACACTATACCAACACACTACACCAACACACAACACCAACACACTACACCAACACACTATACCAACACACTACACCAACACACCACACCAACACACTACACCAACACACAACACCAACACACTACACCAACACACTACACCAACACACAACACACTACACCAACACACTACGCCCACACACAACACACTTTACCAACACACTACACCAACACACTACACCTACACACAACACACTACACCAACACACTACACCAACACACTACACCCACACACAACACACTATACCAACACACTACACCAACACACTACACCAACACACTACACCCACACACAACACACTATACCAACACACTACACCAACACACTACACCAACACACTACACCAACACACAACACACTATACCAACACAATACACCAACACACTACACCCACACACTACACTACACCAACACACTACACCAACACACTACACCAACACACTACACCCACACACAACACACTATACCAACACACTATACCAACACACTACACCAACACACTATACCAACACACTACACCAACACACTACACCAACACACAACTAAATACATTGCTCAGTAATATAACACTCTCTGTAATGAAAAATGCATCAGAGCGTGTAGGCATGTGGGCCCCACCTCACCATCTCATCAAAGTTCATGTTTTATAATGTACTGAAACATTCATATTATTATATTTTGAAACATATATTTTTTAATACTGTGAAACTTTCTTATTTTACTGACGCTTCTATGCTGTGAAATTGTATTATTTTTACTGTGGAATTTTTATACTGTGGAACTTTATTATATTTACTGTGAAATTTTTATACTGTGGAACTTTATTATTTTTACTGTGTAACTTGTTTATACTGTGGAACTTTCATACTTTACTGTGAAAAGTTTATACTGCGAAACTTTTTATATTGTGAAACTTTCTTATCTTACTGTGAACTTTTATACTGTGGAACTTTCTTATTTTACTGTGAAAAGTTTATACTGTGAAACTTTCTTATTTTACTGTGAAAAGTTTATACTGTGAAACTTTCTTATTTTACTGTGAAAAGTTTATACTGTGAAACTTCCTTATTTTACTGTGAAAAATTTAGAGTGTGAAACTTTCTTATTTTTACTGTGTAACTTGTTTATACAGTGGAACTTTCTTATTTTACTGAGACTTCTATACTGTGAAACTTTCTTATTTTACTGTGAAAAGCTTATAATGTGAAACATTCTTGTTTTACTGTGAAACTTTCTTATTTTATAGTGATTTTTTTATAATGTGAAACTTTCTTATCTTACTGTGAACTTTTATACTGTATAGCTTTCTTATTTTTACTGTGAAACTTATTTATTCTGTGGAAGTTTCTCATTTTTACTGTGTAACTTGTTTATACTGTGAAACTTTATTGTTTTACTGTGAAACTTTTTATACTGTGAAACTTTCTTATTTTACAGTGAAACTTTTTGTGAAACTTTCTTATTTAACTGTGAACTTTCTTATTTTACTGTGAAACTTTTTATAATATGAAATTTCTTATTTTACATATTTTATAATATGAATCCTTGAAAATTTAGGGCGAAATATTGTTTTTTTTTTATTAATGGGAAACGTTTCACTCAACAGTTTCCTATAAAAAGTTTACACCGAGGTATATAAACTTTTACAATTAAAGGGTTTTTATTATGCGTAAGGTTATTTTATAGGTGATAGTTACCAAATACAATGAAACGTTTTTAATAGTGAAACATTTCGAAAATAAAGTGAGACATTGTTATGGTGTGAAATAATTTTATAGTGAACGATTTTGGTTACAAAGTGAAACGTTTTATATACTGAGTGAAACACAGTGATAAGTGGTAGATAAACTGAGGAGAGGTAGGAGAGAGGGAGAGAGAGAAGGAAGGAAGGAGGGAGGGAGGTAATGTCAGTTGCCAAGTAGGATTTATTGCGAATATATGAATGGAGACGGCGTGTGCGTTCTGCCTCCCTCGCCCGCCTGCGTTCACCCTCACACAACCATCACCACACCTCCCCACATTCGCGCTCCTCTCAAGTAAACCGTCATATAACCCTCCTAGCTAAGCAGACAGTCTTAGTACCATTCAGGGGCCATTTTGGAACGTTATATCTGCGTAATTACCTTAAGGGAGATGGGTAGATACTGTACGCTCTCAGCATCTCCCGATACTACCATCTTGCCAGAACCTCGGTAAATATCCGCCAAAATTTAATGTTCACTGATATTAGACGCATATATTGAGTTTATCTGTACTTATAGCACGTCATATATAGCGAAATAGGCTACGTGTGGTGTTTATTAGCTATTTTATTAAGCGTTGGACATAATATTCTCACCATATGCTGAACATTTAAAAAAATAAAGTTATTGACATTCTTCGCCTTTTATTAATATCATTCCTCTAGTGCTTTATAGTCGCTCTACCATCATTGAACACGTCAACAATATATTCCAAGATGTACTCTACAGTTAGAAGTTGATTAGGATGACATATAAAGCCAGGAAAATATAAGAAATGACTATATAAATGAGGTAACTGATCACCGCGTAGACCGACAAAGGGGAGCGAAATAAACGCGTTAGTCAGTGTGGCTGTGGCAGTGACGGTGGAAGGTTGTGTTGTGAGACGCCTCCGGGATCTATTTATATTTACTTTACATTCATATACTTACACTAATATATATTCCCTCATCGCGTGTAGTGTCTTTAATGTAGAAATATAAATTATAAGTATTGACAGTGCGACTCAAGATACTACAGTATATGATTTAAGTAAAGTAAGTAACTTTATCGTACTGGTTCATATTACTTAACGAAGCGTGTGTAGTGTATGTACTTATGGACGAATTATAAGTGTTTTTAGTAATACACTAGAGCAATAAATTGATTCTCTTATACATAAAACTTTAAAATTCCTACGTCAAAAAACCCACAAATTATCTTTCTTCTTTTCCAGATAAAAACATTAATATATATTAGTTTTTTAATGGATAAATTTAACCCTTATAAAATGATATGTCTTTCAATTACATTTCCATTACAGAGTTAATTATATTTCTAATTTATTTTTTGTTTTATTTAAAAGAATTTACGTTCGTGTAATACAATAAACTTTCATACAATAAACTTTCATACAATAAATTTTAATACATAAACTTTAATACAATAAACTTTCATACGATAAACTTTAATAAAATTTTAATTCAATAAACTTTAATACAATAACTAGTTTCAGTTTAAAGCTTTATTATAACGAATGACTAATGTTACAATGTCTGAACACTAGCCAATTGAACCCTGAGGCCACTATTTTGTTTTAAGTTATCGTCATCAATCTTATCGTTAATGTCGCGTTATCTTCTATGGTGGTTACGATAACGGAATGGTAGGCTATCGTCTTGGTGATGACAGAGTTTATGCTAAATTGTTATTGTAAAAAAAGAATAGGTTAGTATAGGTTGGGGTAGGTTAGTGTTAGGGCTAGGGTAGGTTAGTGTTAGGGCTAGGGTAGGTTAGCGTTAGGGCTAGGGTTAGTTAGGGTTAGGTTAGGTTAGTGTTAGGGTAGGTTAGGGTTTGTAGCTTAGGTTTACGTTAAGTTATCGTTAGGTTAAGTAAGGTTAGCGTTACGTTAAGTAAGGTTAGCGTTAGGTTAAGTAAGGTTAGCGTTAATATAGGTTAGGTTAAGTAAGGTTAGCGTTAATATAGGTTAGGTTAAGTAAGGTTAGCGTTAATATAGGTTAGGTTAGGTTAAGTAAGGTTAGCGTTAATATAGGTTAAGTAAGGTTAGCGTTAATATAGGTTAGGTTAAGTAAGGTTAGCGTTAATACAGATTAGGTTAGGTTAAGTAAGGTTAGCGTTAATATAGGTTAGGTTAAGTAAGGTTAGCGTTAATATAGGTTAGGTTAGGTTAAGTAAGGTTAGCGTTAATATAGGTTAGGTTAGGTTAAGTAAGGTTAGCGTTAATATAGGTTAGGTTAAGTAAGGTTAGCGTTAATATAGGTTAGGTTAAGTAAGGTTAGCGTTAATATAGGTTAGGTTAAGTAAGGTTAGCGTTAATATAGGTTAGGTTAAGTAAGGTTAGCGTTAATATAGGTTAGGTTAAGTAAGGTTAGCGTTAATATAGGTTAGGTTAGGTTAAGTAAGGTTAGCGTTAATATAGGTTAGGTTAAGTAAGGTTAGATCACTTTAATTTAGGCTTGCGTTAAGTTAGGTTAAGTAGGCATTAGGTTGGCTGATCATCCAGTGAAATAAGCTGGGGTGTCTAATGTTCAGGTGGCTGAAAGTGTATACAGCAATTATGTTAAAATGATAGTAATAATGACAGCTACTTAGTGTGAGTCATGTTAATGCTATACTGAGACCAGCTGACTCACCGGTGTTAAATTTATGTTGAATTATGAAGGTTGGGAAGACACTGGTGTTAAAATAATGAAGGTTAGTTAGCCAGGTTAGGTTACGTAAAGGTAGGTTAGTTAGGTTAGGTTAGTTAGGTTAGGTTAGTTAGGTTAGGTTAGGTTAGGTTAGGTTAGGTTAGTTAGGTTAGTTAGGTTAGGTTAGTCTTAGGTTAGGTTAGGTTAGTGTTAGGTTAGGTTAGTCTTAGGTTAGGTTAGGTTAGGTTAGTCTTAGGTTAGGTTAGTTAGGTTAGGTTAGTCTTAGGTTAGGTTAGGTTAGGTTAGGTTAGTCTTAGGTTAGGTTAGGTTAGGTTAGGTTAGGTTAGTTAGGTTAGGTTAGTCTTAGGTTAGGTTAGTTAGGTTAGGTTAGTCTTAGGTTAGGTTAGGTTAGGTTAGTCTTAGGTTAGGTTAGTTAGGTTAGGTTAGGTGTGACATAACTCAAAGGAGGATTCCAATACGGCTCACACAACACAGTAAATATTATTATACATCACAGTAACAATGTTTATCCCGGGCTGTTGGCAACGATACACCTGCCAACACCTACCCTACCTCCCCCCCCCCTTGACAACCCTACAGGAGTACAGGCTACCTCCCCCCCCCTTGACAACCCTACAGGAGTACAGGCTACCTCCCCCCCCCCCCCCTTGACAACCCTACAGGAGTACAGGCTACCTCCCCCCCCCCCCTTGACAACCCTACAGGAGTACAGGCTACCTCCCCCCCCCCCCTTGACAACCCTACAGGAGTACAGGCTACCTCCCCCCCCCCCGACAACCCTACAGGATTACAGGCTATGTTGTCAAAAGTAGAAGTAAAGTATTAGCATTTTGGAGCGGTGTTTTATAAGTACGTGAAAGTATAAGTATTGGCGAATAAACAAAATTGATCTGAATTATGACATTAAAATCATGGGTGTAGTTGGGTTAGGTTAGGTTAGGTTAAGGTGTGTTGTGTTAGGTTAAGGTGTGTTGTGTTGGGTTAGGTTAAGGTGTGTTGTGTTGGGTTAGGTTAAGGTGTGTTGTGTTGGGTTAGGTTAAGGTGTGTTGTGTTGGGTTAGGTTAAGGTGTGTTGTGTTGGGTTAGGTTAAGGTGTGTTAGGTTAGGTTAAGGTGTGTTGTGTTAGGTTAAGGTGTGTTGTGTTAGGTTAGGTTAAGGTGTGTTGTGTTGGGTTAGGTTAAGGTGTGTTGTGTTGGGTTAGGTTAAGGTGTGTTGTGTTGGGTTAGGTTAAGGTGTGTTGTGTTGGGTTAAAGTGTGTTGGATTGGGTTATGTGTATTAGTTACTATATATCGGTTGTTGTTTATCGAGTACTGAATATCGGCTGTTGCATATCGGGTACTAAATATTAGTTGTTGTATATTTTGTACGCGATATCGACTGTTGTATATATGGTACTGTCGACTGTTGTATATCGGTTACTGAATATCGCCTGGTTTTTTTATCGGGTATTAAATATCAGTTATTGTTTATCTTGTATAGAATATCGGATGTTGCATATCGGGTACTGAATATTATCAGCTGTCTTATATCCGGTGCTGAATATCGGCTGTTGTATATCGGTTGCCTTTCTCTTTTGTCGGATCGCCAGTCTGGCTTCGCCAGGCGAGATCTACTGGTGATCTGCTCTCCTACTGCACCCATCTTTGGTCATCCTCTCTTAGGGATTATGGGGAAACTTTCGACATTTCCAAAGCATTTGACAGGGTGTGGCACAAGTCTTTACTTTCTAAACTTCCCTCTTATGGTTTCTCTCCCCCACTTTGTTCTCTCATCTCTAGCTTCCTTGAGAACCGATCCACGGCAGTTGTTGTCGAGGGATCGATCTCTCACTCTCTCTCTCTCTACCAATAGTGGTGTCCCACAGGGTTCTGTTCTTTCACCTACTCTCTTCCTTCTCTTTATCAATTCCTTATTTCACACTACGACTAATTCTATCCATTCTTACACTGATGATTCTACTCTTCACTCCTCTTCATATTTTTCCCTTCCCCCTAATTGTCAAACTAGATCTGTTTCTAGAGCTGATATCATTACATCTAGCAATGCGGATCTAGGCAGCATCTCCGAATGGGAGGTAGAAACTTGGTTAAATTCAATAGTAATAAAATACAGTATTTACCAATTACACTTTCCAAATCAGATGATCTCCCACCACTCACATTACATTTCAGGACGCAAACATTCTGCCAAATTCTAAAACAGATATGCTAGGCCTCACCATTTCCTCCAATATGTCATGAGGCCACACATCCTCAACATTGCTAAAGCTGCCTCCCGAAAGCTGGGAATGCTGTACAGATGCCGTAGCTACTTCTCTCCTAACCAGTTGCTTCAAGTTTATAAGGGATTCATTCGTCCTAACTTGGAGTACTGCTCTCATATCTGGGGTGGCTCTTCTTCTGTCCAACTGTTAGATAGGGTGGAATCACAGGCATTTCGTCTTATTAACTCTCCTTTAGTTGACAATCTCTCTTCCCTTTCTCTTCGCCGCAATGTTGCTTCGCTCTCTCTCTTTTACAGGTACTTTAACGGGCAATGTTCGGTGGATTTGGCATCCTGTGTACCGCCAGCAAGGCCGTTGGCTCGTAACACTCGTCTTGCCCGCGGTGCCCACCGTTTCTCTGTGGCTGTCGGTCACACTAGAATAACCCGTTATAGTACAACCTTCTTTCCTCACACAGCCACACTGTGGAATGCTCTGCCTTCTGTGTTTCCATACTCATACAATGTCTCACTTTAAAAAGCTGGTTTTCCGGCCTCTTCGTGGTGTATATTAACATAATATATTTATTTTATATTTTTAATTTCTTTTTACTCTTATTTTTTCGCCTTCTGGGCCCCGTTGTGGGTCGATGACCTGTGCCCGGGTGGACTGTTCCCCGTAAAGGAAAAAGAGAAACATTACACTACCACAATATCACTAGCGATTTTTCTTGCGAATTACTTGAAGTAAAAATCACCCTAACTAAATTTATCGTAAGTCCATCTAAAGTGCCACTGTAAAGGCCAATGTATTCTCCCATAATGTAAAACACTGTCGTCTCTCTTACGTGGTAATATGAATAATTGATTGGATATTTAAGTGAAATTGTTGGTTAAGTCAAGACAATTTTGTCAGCGTAAAAAAAAAGAAAAGAAAAAAGTTGTTGATTTTATTTCTGTCTGTTTGTTTCTCACTGTTCCTCTGTGTCTGTTTGTCTGTCTATTCCTCTCTATCTGTTTGTCTGTTCCTCTCTATCTATCTGTCTGTCTGTCTATTCCTCTATCTGTCTGTCTGCCTGTTTCTCTGTCTGTCTCTATCTGTCCGTCTGTTTCTCTCTCTCTATCTGTCCGTCTGTTTCTCTCTCTCTCTCTATCTGTCCGTCTGTTTCTCTCTCTCTATCCGTCCGTCTGTTTCTCTCTCTCTATCCGTCCGTCTGTTTCTCTGTCTCTATCTGTCTGTCTGTTTCTCTGTCTGTTTAAATCTACCCAAGACTAGTGATTTCTTCTTGATCTTCAGTATATTATGATCTGCAAAATGACTTAAGAATATTGAATGGACCAAGAATTGTGGTATACGTTTCCTATGGATAAGATTTATACCGTAAGGAGGTTAAAACACGACCTCAGACGACCTCCAGATACTGTACTGTTAGGAGGTTAAAACACGACCTCAAACGACCTCCAGATACTGTACTGTTAGGAGATTAAAACACGACCTCAAACGACCTCCAGCTTCTGTACTGTAAGGAGGCTAAAACACGACCTCAGACGACCTGCAGATACTGTTCTGTAAGGAGGTTAAAACACGACCTCAGACGACCTCCAGATACTGTACTGTGAGGATAAAACACGACCTCAGACGACCTCCAGATACTGTACTGTAAGGAGGTTAAAACACGACCTCAGACGACCTCCAGATACTGTACTGTAAGGAGGTTAAAACACGACCTCAGACGACCTCCAGATACTGTACTGTAAGGAGGTTAAAACACGACCTCAGACGACCTCCAGCTTCTGTACTGTGAGGTTAAAACACGACCTCAGACGACCTCCAGATACTGTACTGTAAGGAGGTTAAAACACGACCTCAGACGACCTCCAGATACTGTACTGTAAGGAGGTTAAAACACGACCTCAGACGACCTCCAGATACTGTACTGTAAGGAGGTTAAAACACGACCTCAGACGACCTCCAGCTTCTGTACTGTGAGGTTAAAACACGACCTCAAACGACCTCCAGATACTGTACTGTAAGGAGGATAAAACACGACCTCAGACGACCTCCAGATACTGTACTGTAAGGAGGTTAAAACACGACCTCAAACGACCTCCAGATACTGTACTGTCAGGAAGTTAAAACACGACCTCAGACGACCTCCAGATACTGTACTGTAAGGAGGTTAAAACACGACCTCAAACGACCTCCAGATACTGTACTGTAAGGAAGTTAAAACACGACCTCAGACGACCTCCAGATACTGTACTGTAAGGAGGTTAAAACACGACCTCAGACGACCTCCAGATACTGTACTGTCAGGAAGTTAAAACACGACCTCAGACGACCCTTAAATACTATACAAACATTGTCCATAAACATTTTCATTGGGGGGGTTCCTTATGCCCTTCTCGTTCCAGCTATTATGTGATAGGAATGTATATGAATGTTTATTAAGATGTGTATAATGCCATTCTATATACATGTAGTGTGTATGAATGTTTATTAAGATGTGTATAATATTATTTAACAAACCGGAATATATATACTTTAATATTTCTCTTACTAAATAATATAACACGTGTATTCTACTGATATACGGTATATTTATATAAAATTTACTCGGTAAACTTTAAAAAGCTAAACATATTAATATAATGACTACACGAGAACACACGAGACTTACACGAGAACACACGAGACTAAACGAGAACACACGAGACTTACACGAGAACAAACGAGACTAAATGAGAACACACGAGACTTACACGAGAACACACGAGACTAAATGAGAACACACGAGACTAAACGAGACCACACGAGACTAAACGAGAACACACGAGACTTACACGAGAACACACGAGACTAAATGAGACCACACGAGACTAAACGAGAACACACGAGACTAAACGAGAACACACGAGACTAAACGAGAACACACGAGACTAAACGAGACCACACGAGACTTCCGGGAGAATAAACAGACCAGACTAATCTACCTTATACTGTATATGGTCGATATATCAGACGTATTATACTTTATATTATGATCTACGTGTAGTATACTGGTCTCTCTCTCTCTCTCTCTCTCTCTCTCTCTCTCTCACACATATAACGCAATATTTAATAAGCGGAAACTCATACCCTTCAATCTGTTGTTGTTGTTGTTGTTGACGTCATTAGGTGATTAAAACCTTGTAACTTGAATCCTGGACATCTTGATGCTATTTCCGGGTCGCAATAGTGTATTTTATATTGTCTATTTATCTATCAATCTATCTATGTAAGTCTGTCTGTTTTTATCTATCGATCTGTCTAAGTCTGTCTGTTTGTATCTATTTATCTATCTGTCATAATGAGACAGTGGTTAAGGGGTCTGTGTACTCTGCCAGGTCTCAGGGGTATGCTGTCCACTGTAACCTAACCTAACCTACTCTAGCCTAGCCTAGCCTGGCCTAACCTAACCTAACCTAACCAAACCTACCGTACCCTAACCTACCGTACCCTACCCTACTGTACCCTAACCTACCGTGCCCTACCCTACCGTGCCCTAACCTACCGTAACCTACTAACCTAACCTACCGTACCCTAACCTACCGTACCCTAACCTACCATACCCTAACCTACCGTACCCTAACCTACCGTACCCTAACCTACCGTACCCTAACCTACCGTACCCTAACCTACCGTACCCTAACCTACCGTACCCTAACCTACCGTACCCTAACCTACCGTACCCTAACCTACCGTACCCTACCCTACCGTACCCTAACCTACCGTACCCTAACCTACCGTACCCTAACCTACCGTACCCTACCCTAACCTACCGTACCCTAACCTACCGTACCCTAACCTACCGTACCCTAACCTACCGTACCCTAACCTACCGTACCCTAACCTACCGTACCCTAACCTACCGTACCCTACCCTACCGTACCCTAACCTACCGTACCCTACCCTACCGTACCCTAACCTACCGTACCCTACCCTAACCTACCGTACCCTAACCTACCGTACCCTACCCTAACCTACCGTACCCTAACCTACCGTACCCTAACCTACCGTACCCTAACCTACCGTACCCTAACCTACCATACCCCATCACGTTCCTCTGGTCAGTAGTGCCGGCAGCAATATTATGGATTATTGGTAAAATTTTAAATAGTTTCCCAATTATGAATGTTGAGAGTACCGCTCGCTGGCCCACGGTACACCCGGGGTACATGCACAACCCGGTAGGTTCTTCACGGTACAGCCCACGGTACAGCGGGTACAGGAAACATAATCTGTGTTAGACCAGCAGCTGTAATCTGTTAATATTTCATGAGAATCTGTCGAGCTATGTTGAAATTAATGCGAGGACACTGTAGTTTAAGTGACCTTGTTAGATAGTTACAGTGAAAGGTGGTTACGGTGATATGGTTACAGTGGCAGGTAGTTACAGTGAAATGTGGTTATATTGACAGGTGGTTACAGTGAAAGATGGTTACATTGACAGGTGGTTATACTGAAGGTGGTTACAGTGACAGGTAGTTACAGTGAAAGATGGTTACAGTGACAGGTGGTTACAGTGACAGGTAGTTACAGTGACAGATGGTTACAAAGACAAGAGGTCACAGTCTGTCACATAGACATAGGAAGTGTAAACAGGCTGTGTGTTTGGCAGTGACTTAACCCCTTGAGTACGATGACTTAACCTCTTGAGTACGATGACTTAACCTCTTGAGTACGATAACTTAACCTCTTGAGTACGATAACTTAACCTCTTGAGTACGATGACTTAACCCCTTGAGTACGATGACTTAACCCCTTGAGTACGATGACTTAACCTCTTGAGTACGATGACTTAACCTCTTGAGTACGATAACTTAACCTCTTGAGTACGATAATTTAACCCCATGAGTACGATGACTTAACCCCTTGAGAGAGAGAGAGAGAGAGAGAGAGAGAGAGAGAGAGAGAGAGAGCCCATCCCCATTTGTTGTAATAAAAATAACAAGTATTTAAATAGGTGTCGGTGTGTTTGGGTTGAGGAGCTCCGGGACTGTCTCTTTACTATGTCAGGCTCGTGATGAACACTTCCTCTACACGCACACGCTAACACGCACATGGACACGCTAACACGTACATGGACACGCTAACAGACACAGGGAAACGCTAATAAACACACGGAAATGTTAATACACACACACACACACACACACACACACACACATAGATGGTAACAGTTAAAACACACAGTCTGTTATCTGAGAGACAGTAAACAAGTCCCTCGTGTGACTGTCAGTTAACAGTTAGCTCAAATGAGTGTCTTGGGTGAACCACAGTCAGGCGAGGGTGTTGTCTTCTAACTGTTGAGTGTATGTGGTAACAGCAGTGATAACAACAATGATAACTTTGATAGCAACAGTGATGACAGCAGTGATAACAGGAATAACAACAGTGATAACTTTGATAGCAACAGTGATGACAGCAGTGATAACAGGAATAACAACAGTGATAACTTTAATAACAACAGTGATGACAGCAGTGATAACAGGAATAACAACAGTGATAACTTTGATAGCAACAGTGATGACAGCAGTGATAACAGGAATAACAACAGTGATGACAGCAGTGATAACAGGAATAACAACAGTGATGACAACAGTAATAACAACAGTGATGACAACAGTGATAACAGTAATAACAACAGTGATAACAGTGATAACAGGAATAACAACAGTGCTAACTTTAATAACAACAGTGATGACAACAGTGATAACAACAGTGATAACAGTAATAACAGTGATGACAACAATAACAACAGTGATACCAAGTGATAAAAAGTATTAACAGCAGTGAAAATAACATTAATAATAACAACAGTATTAACAATAATGATACCAACAGTGAAAACAATTAATATCAGTAATAACAAATGTTAACAGTAATAAAAACTGTAATAACAATTTTAACAATAATAACAACAGCAGTAACAACAACAATAACTCATACAAATATAACAAGTAACTAACGATATGAACACACACACACACACACACACACACACACACACAGCTGTTATCATATAGTGCAGCTGCTTGTATAGACTGGGGTAGTGTGTCATAGTTAAGCGTGTGCCTGTCATCACGAGAGAGAGAGAGAGAGAGAGAGAGAGAGAGAGAGAGAGAGAGAGTATCATACATTACTGTCATTACCACAATAATAACATTGATGAGGGTGACCTATAATTTCCTTCCCCCTTCAACCCCCCCTCCCTCCCCTACCCATAGCAAGCTTACACCCCCCCCCCAGCAATAGGCCTACCCCCCCAACCAGTAGGCCTATACCCCCCCCTCCTCCTCATGGGAAACTTATTTTTGGTGTGAGGAAAATGTATGGTTAGAAAATTTAAGAGATGGAGAGGAAAGTGGTGAACGTATATACGGGTTACGTTACTGAAGGCTCTGGCATTAACACAATGTATATCAGTCTATAACCGTATATATGGGTTACGTTACTGAAGGCTCTGGCATTAACACAACCTATATCAGTCTATAACCGTATATTTGGGTTACGTTACTGAAGGCTCTGGCAATAACACAATATATATCAGTCTATAACCGTATCATGTATTCAGTGGCTCTTTAACCACACCTAACGTTAACCTAACCCTAACTTAACGGTAAATGGTGGGTTGGATTAAGTTAGGTTAAGTGAGGTTAAGACAGATTAGTGTTAGGTTAAGTGAGGTTAAGTTAGATCAATGTTAGGTTAAGTGAGGTTAAGATAGATTAGTGTTAGGTTAAGTGAGGTTAAGATAGATTAGTGTTAGGTTAAGTGAGGTTAAGTTAGATTAGTGTTAGGTTAAGTGAGGTTAAGATAGATTAGTGTTAAGTTAAGTGAGGTTAAGATAGATTAGTGTTAGGTTAAGTGAGGTTAAGATAGATTCGTGTTAGGTTAAGTGAGGTTAAGTTATGTTAGTGTTAAGTTAAGTGAGGTTAAGATAGATTAGTGTTAGGTTAAGTGAGGTTAAGTTAGATTAGTGTTAGGTTAAGTGAGGTTAAGATAGATTAGTGTTAGGTTAAGTGAGGTTAAGATAGATTAGTGTTAGGTTAAGTGAGGTTAAGATAGATTAGTGTTAGGTTAAGTGAGGTTAACATAGATGAGTGTTAAGTTAAGTGAGGTTAAGATAGATTAGTGTTTGGTTAAGTGAGGTTAAGATAGATTAGTGTTAGGTTAAGTGAGGTTAAGATAGATTAGTGTTAGGTTAAGTGAGGTTAAGATAGATTAGTGTTAAGTTAAGTGAGGTAAAGATAGATTAGTGTTAGGTTAAGTGAGGTTAAGATAGATTAGTGTTAGGTTAAGTGAGGTTAAGATAGATTAGTGTTAGGTTAAGTGAGGTTAAGATAGATTAGTGTTAGGTTAAGTGAGGTTAAGATAGATTAGTGTTAGGTTAAGTGAGGTTAAGTTAGATTAGCGTTAGGTTAAGTTTGGTTATTATTAGGTTAAGTCATATTCAGTGAGGTTAGCGTTTGGTTACGTTAGGTTAGGTTACATTAGATTGGGTTAGGTTATGTTAACGTTAGGTTAGGTTAGCGTTAGGTTAAGGTCATAAGTTCATAATCCCAGTGGCCTTTCTACCCGACGGTGGTGTAAGGAAGTTGTTTAATGCCTCGCCTTGAAGACTGGGGCGGGTGGGTGATACGCTATATAAAATTCACTAACATTTCAAGGGGAATTTTTCTATTTATTATCATTCTATATAGGTTAGGTTAGGTTAAGTGTATATTTATGTGGTTCTGTTGAGGCAGCATCTCTTTTGACTGCTTACAACCACACCCCTACCCATCCCCTGGTATAGGCCTACACCTCTCTTGATACATTAGGCCTACAGGCAGTTGTGGTAGCCGGAGATACCACTACTATTATCCTGACCCGATGGTGGTTGATGGTGGTTGACTCAATTATTTCTCTATTGTCCTCTCTCTCTCTCTCTCTCTCTCTCTCTCTCTCTCTTTCTCTCCCCATGGGGTTCACTGGTCAAGGAGTGAGGACCCGCATGTCTCCCACCCTCCCTCTATGATTCCTTCCTTCCTTCACCATCCTTCACGATAAGTTTCAATAAGTCCGGCATTACAGTTTACTGGTCGTGAGTAGTGTAGTGAAGTGTGTAGTTAGGTCACGCATCACTCCCTCACCCTTCATTATAAACCTATCCTGCCTCTTGGTTGATCTATCATGATTGACCTGAGTTGACTGAAGTAGACAGGAGATAAGAAACTGGTCATAGGTAAACTGACTGGTAGATGATGATGATGATACTAATATTATTACTAATAATTTTACGTTTTTTGTGTGGACGTGAGAGCAGCTGCCCGGGTCATACGGCTCATAGAGTTACACTGGTGTCGATGGGAGCGTCAATATGGCTGTTCACAACCAGTAATGCGGCATCACCACCACATTACAGCCGAGAAGACAAAGTAGTGCTCGTCTAGGTGTCTAATTATCCACGAAGAAATTATCATCACATCAGAACTTACTGATGAAAATATATTAAGGAAATAAACATCAAAACAAATAAAACATCGGCGGACTAGTCATCAATATAATAATAATAATAATAATAACAATAAGTGTACATGTTTACAGTCAAGATGAAACCTATCCAGAATATCTTTCATTAATTAATTGGTCATTAGGTTTATCAAAGCTTAATAATTTACTAAGTCAAACAATAAACCAGTGACCTCCAACACCTGCCTCATTAACACCTCCTTCCTACAGGTGCACAATACTGCAGGTGCCGCCTCTGCCTCCCCCCGCCCCTACACAACACAGGTGCGTGAACTAAGGTGCGTTGGTGCATGTCAAGTGTTGGTAATGTTAGTTTGATTAATTAAAGTGTGTTTGGAGATCTTTTTTGGAATGGATTAATTAAAGTGTGTTTGGAGATCTTTTTTGGAATGGATTAATTAAAGTGTGTTTGGAGATCTTTTTTGGAATGGATTAATTAAAGTGTGTTCGATTCTTTTAAAACGTGTAAAAAATGAAATTGTATGACAAAAAACAGTATACACACACACACACACACACACACACACACACACACACACACGTAAAAAGTAAGCTGAAATTCATTTGTAAAACCAAACTTATCATTTTGTGTAGCTGTGCGTGTGGGGGGGGGGGGGTACTCAGGGTTGCAGTGGCCGAGCGGATATAACCCTCGCCTCCTATCCTAAGAGTCATTGGTTCACGCCCGGGGAAGCCCTTGTCCACCCAGCTGTGAAGGAGTGCCTGCTTTTACAGTTTGGGGAGGTGAAGGTGGTCGAGTACAGTACCGGACACCAGCTTAATGAACCCCTGGTATTGTATTTATCCTTATAGATACGGACAGTACACACACACACACGGACGCAAGGGACACGGACAGTACACACACGGACGCAAGGGATACGGACAGTACACGCACGGACACAAGAGACAGACGCACTTCCCAAACATCCAGCTAATATGTGGTGGGTTGTCATCTGACCTGTGGGGTAACATTGCACCTGTTACCTACACCTGTCTTCCTGTCCAACCCACCGCCGCCTCTCCTCCCGGCCCACCCACACACTACCTCTTCTCGTCCACCTCTCACCCCGACCCACCCACACAACTCCTCTGCCCACCCACCTCACAAACTCTCCTCCACCCACATAACACCCGTCTTCTCGCCCAATCCACCCATCTCCTCCACCCGCCCTCCTCATCTCCTCCCGCCCATCTCATTTCCTCCTCCCGGCCCAATTTGTAGATGTAAAGAAACTTTGCCTGGCCAGAGACAACCAACCTCACTATCACCACCACCACCACCCTCACTATCACCACCACCACCACCACCACCGTCACCACCACCACCGTCACCGCCACCACCGTCACCAACCTCACTATCACCATCACCACCACCACCACCACCGTCACCATCACCACCACCGTCACCATTACCACCACCGTCACCATCACCATCACCACCACCGTCACCACCACCACCACCGTCACCACCACCACCACCACCAACCTCACTATCACCACCACCACCACCACCGCCCCCACAGGTCCAAGCACTGTGTGTGAAATGGCACAACACTTCATCTCTAATGGCAAGATAGCCGACATATTAAGATTGTATCCACTTTTTTGCACTTAGTAACTATATCAATTCTCATGTACAGAACCAAATACGCAATGTGCTTGAATACCTCCCACGTAAATGTGAATAACAAAGTGTGAGGCCAGACATACTGCCTCACACGCCTGTACTCACGCATTTGTGAATAAGTTACCCTTTATGTATAGAACTAAACAAATAATGTAAATGAAATACTGTGTAACATTCAGTGCCATAATATCCTGACAACGGGGGTTAATTATTATGACCCGTTGTAAACCCTACTCTGTAATCCTTTTGCGCTACCGCTCACAGGATGAGTGTGGGGTGCACAATAAAGTAGCCGCTGTAAGCGGCAAAATCAAATTACCACCACCACCACCACCGTCACCACCACCACCACCCCCACCACCGTCACCACAACCCCCACCACCGTCACCACCACCCACCACCGTCACCACCACCCCCACCACCACCACCCCCACCACCGTCACCACCACCCCCACCACCGTCACCGTCACCACCGTCACCACCACCCCCACCTGTACAGTACATACCTCGGCAGCTCAACTGTCCACACATAAAAGAATCATGAACAAGTGTGACACGCGAACAACATACATGCTGCCGTCCTCACTGTGTTATGTTGTGCTATGTTACGTGCTGTGTTATGTTGCGTGCTGTGTGCTGTGTTATGTTGCACTCTTATGTTGTGCTGTGTTATGTTGCACTGTAAATGTTGTGCTGTGTTATGTTGCGCTGTGTGCTGTGTTATGTTGCGCTGTGTTATGTTGCGCTGTGTTATGTTGTGCTGTGTGCTGTGTTATGTTGCACTGTTATGTTGTGCTGTGTTATGTTGCACTGTTATGTTGTGCTGTGTTATGTTGCGCTGTGTGCTGTGTTATGTTGTGCTGTGTTATGTTGTGCTGTGTTATGTTGCACTGTTATGTTGTGCTGTGTTATGTTGCGCTGTGTGCTGTGTTATGTTGTGCTGTGTTATGTTGCGCTGTGTTATGTTGTGCTGTGTTATGTTGTGCTGTGTTATGTCGTGCTGTGTTATGTTGTGCTGTGTTATGTTGTGCTGTGTTATGTTGCACTGTTATGTTGCACTGTTATGTTGTGCTGTGTGCTGTGTTATGTTGTGCTGTGTTATGTTGCACTGTTATGTTGTGCTGTGTTATGTTGCACTGTTATGTTGCGTGCTGTGTTATGTTGTGCTGTGCTATGTTGCGTGCTGTGTTATGTTGTGCTGTGCTATGTTGCGTGCTGTGTTATGTTGTGCTGTGCTATGTTGCGTGCTGTGTTATGTTGTGCTGTGTGCTGTGTTATGTTGTGCTGTGCTATGTTGCGTGCTGTGTTATGTTGTGCTGTGCTATGTTGCGTGCTGTGTTATGTTGTGCTATGTTGCGTGCTGTGTTATGTTGCGTGCTGTGTTATGTTGTGCTGTGCTATGTTGCGTGCTGTGTTATGTTGTGCTGTGTGCTGTGTTATGTTGTGCTGTGTTGTGCTGTGTTGTGCTGTGTGCTGTGTTATGTTGTGCTGTGTTGATGTTACGTTGTGTGGCGCTGTGTTATGTTGTGCTGTGTTGTGCTGTGCTGTGTGCTGTGTTATGTTGTGCTGTGTTGCGCTGTGTTTTGTTGTGCTGTGTTGCGCTGTGTTATGTTACGTTGTGTGGCGCTGTGTTATGTTGTGCTGTGTTGCGTTGTGTTATGCTGTGCTGTGTTGTGTTGTACTATGTTGTGTCAGGAAGAGTTGTGGTGTGAGATGGTGTGTGTGTGTGTGTGTGTGTGGCGTCAGCAGGCATAGAGAACTAGGAGAAGGTGAAGTACTAATTGAAGGATCTGAGTGTAACAAATAAAGAGGGAAATGGAAGAGATGGCGTTAATAAGGAAGTAATGTGAAGAAGAAGAAGAAGAAGAAGAAGAAGAAGAAGAAGGAGAAGAAGAAGAAGGAGAAGGAGAAGAAGAAGAAGAAGAAGAAGAAGAAGGAGAAGAAGAAGAAGGAGAAG
This sequence comes from Homarus gammarus, assembly GCA_958450375.1. NCBI lineage: Eukaryota > Metazoa > Arthropoda > Malacostraca > Decapoda > Nephropidae > Homarus > Homarus gammarus. The sequence continues at coordinate 3,393,732 of CAUDMG010001393.1, forward strand.
GAGAAGAAGAAGAAGAAGGAGAAGAAGAAGAAGAAGGAGAAGGAGAAGAAGAAGAAGGAGAAGAAGGAGAAGAAGAAGGAGAAGGAGAAGAAGAAGGAGAAGGAGAAGAAGAAGAAGAAGAAGAAGAATAATGTCAAAACCAACAGACGTACATAACCAAGTGTGTGTTTCAATAGTTTCATTTAGATGTTTCTGTCAGCTGTTTCAATGTTGTGAGTCACTTGTTAGGTACAGTACAGAGGGGGTGAGAGAACTGATGAGAGGAAGGAAGGGAGGAGGAAAGGAGAAAGAACAGAGAAGGAAGGAAGCAGGAAGGAAGGTTTAAGAAGAAAAAGGTCAAGGAAAAGAAACTAATGATGGGTGTAAAGAAAGGAAAAGGAAGGAAAGAAGGAAGGAAGGAAGGAAGGAAGGAAGGCTTAAGAAGAAGGTATAGATAAACTCACTGGAGACTAAGATGTTGAGAGAGAGAGAGAGAGAGAGAGAGAGAGAGAGAGAGAGAGAGAGAGAGAGAGAGAGGAGGGCAGCCCGGCAGGTGAGAGATGGCGATGAAGATTTACAACAGCCCGGTTAAACGCCTGAGTGTGTGAAGGCCACTACTGCTGGAGACGTGACCGGGGCTATATAGCTAAATTAAAGGGCTTTATCAGATGCATGTTTGGGATTCTACCTGATGTAAGTGGTGAGGGTGATGACGTGTGTGTGTGTGTGTGTGTGTGTGTGTGTGTGTGTGTGTCACTTCCTTACGTTGTTGAAGATTTATATTACGTGATTCACACACACACACACACACACACACACACACACACACACAGGGAAGATAGGGAGTATTGTGTCACTGTGGTGATGAGAGGTCTTGTGAGAGAAGGGTGAAGGGCTCTTACCTTCCTCACCCCTCACCCCTCACCTCTCTCTCTCTCTCTCTCTCTCTCTCTCTCTCTCTCTCTCACCTTTGCTCCTAATATGTACTAAATTTCAAAAGATTTATTTGTATTTTGTTCGTGTGGAAAACAAATAAATTCGTATATAAATAAAACAAATAAATATACGACCACATAAAGAAATAAAAACGAAGATAGAAATATTTTAATATCAATAAATAAAAAGTAATGATAAATAAATAGAAATGAATGATAAATGAATGAATTAATCGTAAAATGAAAAAAAAAGAATTATGAAGTAAGTATAATAAAAAAAAGATTTATATATTAATAACTGTGGGCTGGGTGTGGTGTTGAGGCAGTGTGGGCTGGGTGTGGTGTTGAGGCAGTGTGGGTTGGGTGTGGTGTTGAGGCAGTGTGGGCTGGGTGTGGTGTTGAGGCAGTGTGGGCTGGGTGTGGTGTTGAGGTAGTGTGGGCTGGGTGTGGTGTTGAGGCAGTGTGGGCTGGGTGTGGTGTTGAGGCAGTGTGGGCTGGGTGTGGTGTTGAGGCAGTGTGGGCTGGTGTGTGGTGTTGAGGTAGTGTGGGCTGGGTGTGGTGTTGAGGTAGTGTGGGCTGGGTGTGGTGTCGAGGCAGTGTGGGCTGGGTGTGGTGTTGAGGTAGTGTGGGCTGGGTGTGGTGTTGAGGCAGTGTGGGCTGGGTGTGGTGTTGAGGCAGTGTGGGCTGGGTGTGGTGTTGAGGTAGTGTGGGCTGGGTGTGGTGTTGAGGTAGTGTGGACTGGGTGTGGTGTTGAGGCAGTGTGGGCTGGTGTGTGGTGTTGAGGTAGTGTGGACTGGGTGTGGTGTTGAGGCAGTGTGGGCTGGGTGTGGTGTTGAGGTAGTGTGGACTGGGTGTGGTGTTGAGGCAGTGTGGGCTGGGTGTGGTGTTGAGGTAGTGTGGGCTGGTGTGTGGTGTTGCCCGCCCATCAATATTATGTTGAATTCCAAGTTTGCACCTGAACTTCCACCTTGTAAATTTAATACACAGTCCAGACCAACACAGTGTGCAACGCCCTGTCTCACAATGTTGTTTCCATATCATATTAGATGTGAAGGTATCTCTCTCTCCCCTCTCTCTGTCTCTCTAATTTATCTCTCCCCCCTCTCTCTATCTCTCTTTCTCCCCTCTCTCTATCTCTCTTAGGTCTCTCTCCCCTCTCTCTCTCTAAGGTATCTCTCTCTCTATCTCTCTCTCTCTAAGGTCTCTCTCCCCTATCTCTATCTCTCTAAGGTCTCTCTCCCCTGTTTGTATCTCCAAGGTCGCTTATCCGTTTATCCACCCTTAATAAAAATAAGGGAGATCAAAGGGAGTTTTGTGTGTGTGTGTGTGTGTGTGTGTGTGTGTGTGTGTGTGTGCGCGCGCAAACATCACCCGCCCCTATAGCACAACACTGAACCTGCACTCCACACCGTAACAATCTGTACATGTAGTTGCCAATATGCGTTACATGGAAGCAATATTGCGTCGTGTGTGTGTGTGTGTGTGTGTGTGTGTATGTGTGTGTGTGTGTGTGTGTGTGTGTGTGGTTGATTCATGAGGAATATCGTCACTTGGGCAGAGTTATAGCCCCTATAAATAATATTGGTTGAGTCAGCTGCCTCCACCTACCAGACACTGTACTCCGTATCCTGCAAGATGCTTACTCTCACCTGAAGATTAGACACCACCATGTTATTTTTAACTTAGTATTAACCAACCTAAAGTTAATTTAACTTAATCTAACCTGTGGCTAATTTAAACTAACTTATCCTAATCTAACGCTCATCTAAATTAACCTAACATTAACCTAACTTAACCTAACCTGTGGCAAATCCAAACTAACCTAAACTAACGCTAATCTGAACTAACCTAATTTAACCTAACGCTAACTTAACCTAAAGCCAATTTAACCTAACCTAACCCCTAAAGAAACGTAAGAATGTTAAATTTTCTCTTGTAACTTGTGACGTTTGAATCGTATTTAACTTACCTAACTTTTAAATTATTCAGATAAAACGCCTTGGAAAAATGGCCATTAAGAGAGAGAGAGAGAGAGAGAGAGAGAGAGCAGACAGAGAGAGAGAGAGATGAGAGAGAGAGAGAGAGAGAGAGAGAGAGAGAGAGAGATAATTTTATCTCATGAAGTATCTCTCAGTATTCTGGACCAAGAGGAGAATTCTCAAAGGTTCTCAAGTTTAGTTTTCGTCAGGATAACGTTACGATATCGGAATATTAACGAGACGGTCCCCAGAGCCAACATTTCGCTGTCATTTATCGGTGTTTCATCTATATCGGTGCTGTGTCCCGATAGCTCGACCTTATATACTTACTATGGTTGAGGATTATTTTTGTTTTATCGGACTGTTAACGACATACAGGATACCTAACATACCCTAACTTAACTTAATCTAACCTAACATAATCTAACCTAACTTAATCTAACCTAACTTAAGCTAACCTAACTTAACCTAATCTAACTTAATCTAACCTAACTTAACCTAACTTAATCTAACCTAACTTAATTTAACCTAACTTAATCTAATCTAACTTAATCTAACCTAACTTAATCTAACTTAACTTAATCTAACTTAACTTAATCTAACCTAACTTAAGCTAACCTAACTTAACCTAATCTAACTTAATCTAACCTAAATTAACCATACGTAAACCTAACTCAAGGGGTTAAATCGTAGTACCCTAGGAATTGTGATCTTACTCAAAGGGTTATGACCTTACTCAAAGGGTTATGACCTTACTCAAAGGGTTATGACCTTACTCAAAGGGTTATGACCGTACTCAAAGGGTTATGACCGTACTCAAAGGGTTATGACCTTACTCAAAGGGTTATGACCTTACTCAAAGGGTTATGACCGTACTCAAAGGGTTATGGCCGTACTCAAAGGGTTATGGCCGTACTCAAAGGGTTATGGCCGTACTCAAAGGGTTATGACCGTACACAAAGGGTTATGGCCGTACTCAAAGGGTTATGGCCGTACTCAAAGGGTTATGACCGCACACAAAGGGTTATGGCCGTACTCAAAGGGTTATGACCTTACTCAAAGGGTTATGGCCGTACTCAAAGGGTTATGGCCGTACTCAAAGGGTTATGGCCGTACTCAAAGGGTTATGACCGTACTCAAAGGGCTATGACCGTACTCAAAGGGCTATGACCGTACTCAACAGGGTTTAAATCATCGCATTCAAGGTGTTAATTCGTCGTATTGAAGAGGAGAAAACTCGAGGGGTACAATCAGCACCGTCAGCTCAGTGTCAGCGTTAAGTGTCAGCGTTAAGTGTCAGCGTTGTGTCAGCGTTAAGTGTCAGCGTTGTGTCAGCGTTGTGTCAGCGTTAAGTGTCAGCGTTGTGTCAGCGTTATGTGTCAGCGTTGTGTCAGCGTTCTGTGTCAGCGTTGTGTCAGCGTTCTGTGTCAGCGTTGTGTCAGCGTTGTGTCAGCGTACAGCGTTCTGCTTATAAAAGAAAACATTAAACACTTAACATTGCTGACGACATTTTCAATAACCCGTAAATGTTATGTTGAAATGTTGCCCTCTTGAGTGTCAGGTCTGAATGTCAGCAGCTCTCACAATACAGCTTAACATTACAGCTTAAACCTAATTCTAAAAAAAAGCTCTTTCTTAAAGCTTAAAGTTCCATGTTAGATGTTTCAAGTTTCTAATTAAGCTTAAAGTTCTTCGTTCAAGCTTAAAGTTCTTCGTTCAAGCTTAAAGTTTCTTGTTAAAAGCTTAAACATGTCTTTGTCCTGACATGGCTCTATCACTCGGCTTACAGACCCAAGACACAAACTCAAACCCAGAGAAAATCAGCTTACCGAGTCAGCTTTCTGAGTCAGATTACGGAGGTGTTGCCATTAAGCTGAGAGCGACTCAGGGAGGAAGAGAATCCGGAGTCCGATCATCCTCCACGCAATTTTATTTACCCTTCAGTGGGACGTGTGTGTGTGTGTGTGTGTGTGTGTGTGCGTGTGCGTGTGTGTGTGCGTGTGCGTGTGTGTGTGTGTGTGTGCGTGTGTTAGTTCAAACGATAAACAAATATTTTCAGATACCTGTATTTTCTTAGCATTTTACTGCCACTTTCTACACTCGTCCTTCCACCACCTCCCTTGACTTTATGATTGATAGATAGATAGATAGATAGATAGATAGATAGATAGATAGTTACGATTTAATTAAGGTAAGAGATTGTATAAGACTTTGTGGGTTCTTAAAAGCTCTTAGGTTAAAAAATGTTCCTCTTAAACTGTAAACAAGAGATTCATTCTAATTGGTTCACTTAGTCACTACACTGAGGTGGTCTCTCGGAGGTTCCTGGCGTCTGTCTGTTTGTTTGTATCTCTGTCTGTCTGTCTGTCTGTCTGTGTCTTTCTGTTACACTCTTTCTCCTCTTATCTCTATGTTGTTATTCCCCCTCTCTCTCTCTCTCTCTCTCTCTCTCTCTCTCTCTCTCTCTCTCTGTATTTTCCTCCAGCCTTCTGTCTCTTTTTCTCTCCTCCTCCTCTTCCTCTCTGTCTCTTTATTCATCTTTCTCTCAACGACAAGTTTTACTCTCTCTCTCTCTCTCTCTCTCTCACGGTAATCAGGACCAGTGTGTTAGCAAGACGACCAACACACACACACACACACACACACACACACACACACACGGTATTGATCTTGTATTGATTACATCTTAAACCAAACTGAAGGAGAAGCTTCTGATGTTTGTGTAGTGGTGTTTGTGTAGTGGTGTTTGTGTGGTCGTGTGTTTGTGTGGTGGTGTTTGTGTGGTGGTGTTTATGTGGTGGTGTGTTTGTGTGGTGGTGTTTGTGTGGTGGTGTTTGTGTAGTGGTGTTTGTTTAGTGGTGTTTGTGTGGTCGTGTGTTTGTGTAGTGGTGTTTGTGTGGTGGTGTTTGTGTAGTGGTGTTTGTGTGGTGGTGTGTTTGTGTGGTGGTGTTTGTGTGGTGGTGTTTATGTGGTGGTGTGTTTGTGTGGTGGTGTTTGTGTGGTGGTGTTTGTGTAGTGGTGTTTGTTTAGTGGTGTTTGTGTGGTCGTGTGTTTGTGTAGTGGTGTTTGTGTGGTCGTGTGTTTGTGTAGTGGTGTTTGTGTGGTCGTGTGTTTGTGTAGTGGTGTTTGTGTGGTGGTGTGTTTGTGTGGTGGTGTTTGTGTAGTGGTGTTTGTGTGGTGGTGTTTGTGTAGTGGTGTTTGTGTGGTGGTGTTTGTGTAGTGGTGTTTGTGTGGTGGTGTTTGTGTGGTGGTGTTTGTGTGGTGGTGTTTGTGTGGTGGTGTGTTTGTGTAGTGGTGTTTGTGTGGTCGTGTGTTTGTGTGGTGGTGTTTGTGTAGTGGTGTTTGTGTGGTGGTGGTACAACGTCACAGCAACACAGCGGTGATGGCAGGAGCTGTCAGGGAAAATTTTCCTCTTAAGTCGAAAATGTTACACACGTTTCTACAATTCACGGCCAGGTGTGTCAGGGGGCCAGGTGTGTCAGGGGGCCAGGTGTGTCAGGGGGTCAGGTGTGTCAGGGGGCCAAGGTGTGTCACAGGGCTAAGATGTGTCAGAGGGCAAGGTGTGTCAGGGGATCAGGTGTTTCAGGGACAAGTGTGTCAGAAGGCCAGGTGTGGCAGAGGGCAAAGTGTGTCAGAAGGCCAAGTGTGTTAGGGAGCCAAGCATATCAGGGGACCAGGTGTGTCACAGGTGTGTCAGGGCCAAGGTGTGTGTCAGGGCCAAGGTGTGTTCAGGGTCAGGTGTGTCAGGGGGCCAGGTGTGTCAGGGGGGCCAGGTGTGTCAGGGGGCTAATGTGTATTAGGGCCAAGGTGTGTCAGGGCCAAGGTGTGTTCAGGGCCAGGTGTGTCGGGGGGCCAGGTGTGTCAGGGGGCCAGGTGTGTCAGGGGGTCAGGTGTGTCAGAAGGCAAGGTGTGTCAGGGGGCCAAGGTGTGTCAGAGGGCCAAGATGTGTCAGGGGACCAGGTGTTTCAGGGACAAGTGTGTCAATAGGCCAGGTGTGGCAGAGGGCAAAGCGTGTCAGAAGGCCAAGTGTGTCAGGGAGCCAAGCATATCAGGGGACCAGGTGTGTCAGGGCCAAGGTGTGTTGAGGGCCAGGTGTGTCAGGGGGCCCAAGTGAGTCAGGGGCCAGGTGCATCAGGGGGCCAAGGTATGTCGGGGGGCCAGGTATGTCGGGGGGCCAGGTATGTCGGGGGGCCAGGTGTGTCAGGGGGCCAGGTGTGTCAGGAGTACCAACATGACCTCCAGATGTATCAGGAGTACCAACATGACCTCCAGATGTATCAGGAGTACCAACATGACCTCTAAATACATCAGGAGTACCAACATGACCTCTAGATGTATCAGGAGTACCAACATGACCTCTAGATGTATCAGGAGTACCAACATGACCTCCAGATGTATCAGGAGTTCCAACATGACCTCTAAATACATCAGGAGTGCCAACATGACCTCTAGATGTATCAGGCGTACTAACATGACCTCTAGATACATCAGGAGTACCAACATGACCTCTAGATGTATCAGGAGTACCAACATAACCTCTAGATGTATCAGGAGCACCAACATGACCTCTAGATGTATCAGGAGTACCAACATGACCTCCAGATGTATCAGGAGCACCAACATGACCTCTAGATGTATCAGGAGTACCAACATGACCTCCACATGTATCAGGAGTACCAACATGACCTCTAAATACATCAGGAGTACCAACATGACCTCTAGATGTATCAGGAGTACCAACATGACCTCCAGATGTATCAGGAGTTCCAACATGACCTCTAAATACATCAGGAGTGCCAACATGACCTCTAGATGTATCAGGCGTACCATGACCTCTAGATACATCAGGAGTACCAACATGACCTCTAGATGTATCAGGAGTACCAACATAACCTCTAGATGCATCAGGAGTACCAACATGACCTCTAGATGTATCAGGAGTACCAACATAACCTCTAGATGTATCAGGAGTGCCAACATAACCTCTAGATGTATCAGGAGTACCAACATGACCTTCAGATGTATCAGGAGTACCAACATGACCTCTAGATGTACCAGGAGTACCAACATGACCTCTAGATGTATCAGGAGTACCAACATAACCTCTAGATGTATCAGGAGTACCAACATGACCTCTAGATACATCAGGAATACCAACATGACCTCTAGATACATCAGGAGTACCAACATGACCTCTAGATGTATCAGGAGTACCAACATGACCTCCACATGTATCAGGAGTACCAACATGACCTCTAAATACATCAGGAGTACCAACATGACCTCTAGATGTATCAGGAGTACCAACATGACCTCCAGATGTATCAGGAGTTCCAACATGACCTCTAAATACATCAGGAGTGCCAACATGACCTCTAGATGTATCAGGCGTACCAACATGACCTCTAGATACATCAGGAGTACCAACATGACCTCTAGATGTATCAGGAGTACCAACATAACCTCTAGATGTATCAGGAGTACCAACATGACCTCTAGATGTATCAGGAGTACCAACATAACCTCTAGATGTATCAGGAGTGCCAACATAACCTCTAGATGTATCAGGAGTACCAACATGACCTTCAGATGTATCAGGAGTACCAACATGACCTCTAGATGTACCAGGAGTACCAACATGACCTCTAGATGTATCAGGAGTACCAACATAACCTCTAGATGTATCAGGAGTACCAACATGACCTCTAGATACATCAGGAATACCAACATGACCTCTAGATACATCAGGAGTACCAACATGACCTCTAGATGTATCAGGAGTACCAACATAACCTCTAGATGTATCAGGAGTACCAACATGACCTCTAGATACATCAGGAGTACCAACATGACCTCTAGATACATCAGGAATACCAACATGACCTCTAGATACATCAGGAGTACCAACATGACCTCTAGATGTATCAGGAGTACCAACATTACCTCTAGATACATCAGGAGTACCAACATAACCTCTAGATGTATCAGGAGTACCAACATCCAGATGTATCAGGAGTAGCAACATGACCTCTAGATGTATCAGGAGTACCAACATGACCTCTAGATGTATCAGGGACTTGAGTCCGTCGGAGTTCCTGTGCCCGAGCTCCTCAGTGTTTACTCAAGATTCATACTTCCCAAGCTCACCTATGCCTCCCCTACCTGGTCTTCCTCCCTAAATGCCACGCAACGTAAACACCTAGAAAAAGTGCAAAAGAGGGCATGCAAGATTATTCTCTCCCCTTCCTACTCCACATATCAAGAAGCACTCAACACACTGACCCTTTCGACTCTCACCATCGCCACGACCTCATCTGCAAATTTGGTAAGAAGCGTCTGCACCATCCTCGACACCGGCTCCTACTACCACCTGAGATCCCTAGCCCGAGAATTGATGTTCGACACCACAACCGCATCCAGCCCATACGTGCACGAACTGGTCGCTATAAGAACAGCCCAGTCCTAACCATTGTAAAAATTATCAATAACTTGTAATAAACCAGTGTATTCACTCCCAGTAAACAGTACTCCTTGCACTGTCACTATTTTCAAATGCTCTATAGTTTGAGCTTTCCCCCATCCAGTTATAATATATCTTATGTGTATCACTTATGTTACTTGTATATTATTTGTAAATCGAAACCCAGTCCTCAATTATGCAACTGTATATTTTCAGCCTTCTAGCTGCTATGCTCTTTCAATAAACCGTTAATTATTATTATTATTATTATTAACATAACCTCTAGATGTATCAGGAGTACCAACATGAAGAGACACTTTATATCACTTTCTGCACACCGCGAATCAATCGTATTTTTTTTATTTTTCCGGGTCAGAAAATGTAAATTCAAATAATTTTCTTGAAGGGAGATTGAATTCTCAGGATCCAATCAGGTCGGGTCGGGTTGGTCGGGTTGGGTTGGGTCCGGTCGGGTTAGGCACCGTCAGCGGGTTTTTGTGACTGAGGAAAGGCTCGTTTGATCCTTGTGTGACGTCAATAGGTGGGCTAATACTGTTAACCCTGCGAGTTCCTTTCTTCGCCTCTCACTCTCTCACTCTTTCTCTCTACCCGCGTCTCTCTCTCTCTCTCTCTCTCTCTCTCTCTCTCTCTCTCTCTCTCTCTCTCTCTCTACATAAGTTCGTCTCTTTTGTGTCAGTCCTCATTGCTTCAGTCATTGTGTCAGCCATTAATGTGTCAGCCCTCCCTGACTAAGCCCCCATTCTGTCAGACTACGCTGTGTCAGCCCATAAAGCGTCAGCCCTTAACATCCACTCTCTTGATAACCCCACACCCTCCTGTCATCCAAAATCGTCCTGCCACACCCCCTGCCACCTAAAACCTGCCTGCCACATCCCCCTGCCACCAAAAACCTGCCTGCCACACCCCCCTGCCACCCACCAGCCCCCCTGCCACCCACCAGCCCCCCTTCCGCCCACAGCCCCCTGCCGCCCCCCAAAGGCAACGCCTGAGGGTGAGAGGTCGTAATGGGTTTGTCAGAGAAGAGGAGACGAATATTTGGCTTGTGTGTGTACCTGTGTGTGTGTGTGTGTGTGTGTGTGTAAACCTGTGTGTGTGTGTGTAAACCTGTGTGTGTGTGTGTAAACCTGTGTGTGTGTGTACCTGTGTATGTGTACCTGTGTGTGTGTGTGTGTAAACCTGTGTGTTTGTATGTGTGTGTGTGTTTGTGTAAACCTGTGTGTTTGTAATATGTGTGTGTGTGTGTGTGTGTGTGTGTAATATGTGTGTGTGTGTGTGTGTGCGTGTGTGTATACCTACACATCCTATAGTGAACAGTACTACACAGCCTACAGTGTAAACAGTACTACACAGCCTACAGTGTAATGTACAGTACTACACAACCTACAGTGTGAACATAACTACACAGCCTACAGTGTAAACAGTGCTACACAGCCTGTAATGTACAGTACTACACAGCCTGTAATGTACAGTACTATACAGCCTGTAATGTACAGTACTACACAGCCTGTAATGTACAGTACTACACAGCCTGTAGTGTACAGTACTACACAGCCTGTAATGTACAGTACTATACAGCCTACAGTGTAAACAGTACTACACAGCCTACATAATATAACAGTACTATAGAGCCTACAGAGTGCAGTACAAGCAACATAAAGGAGGAGGCACAACAGTGGGCAGTAGTGTACAGAAGGGCAGCGTGGGATACAGCCTGCGGGTAGTGTAAACACCTCATCTAAATGGTGCTGTTGATGGTGTAGTGTGTGTGTGATGGTGTAATGTGTGTGATGGTGATGATGGTGTGTGTGTGATGGTGATGATGGTGTGTGTGTGTGTGATGGTGATAATGGTGTGTGTGTGTGATGGTGATGATGGTGTGTGTGTGATGGTGTAGTGTGTGTGATGGTGATGATGGTGTGTGTGTGTGATGGTGTAGTGTGTGTGTGATGGTGATGATGGTGTGTGTGTGATGGTGTAGTGTGTGTGTGATGGTGTAGTGTGTGTTATGGTGTAGTGTGTGATGGTGATGATGGTGTAATGTGTGTGATGGTGATGATGGTGTGTGTGTGATGGTGATGATGGTGTGTGTGTGTGATGGTGTAATGTATGTGATGGTGTAGTGAGTGTGATGGTGATGATGGTGTGTGTGTGTGTGTGTGATGGTGTGTGTGTGTGATGATGATGATGTGTGTGTGTGTGTGTGATGGTGTAGTGTGTGTGTTATGGTGTAGTGTGTGTGATGGTGATGATGGTGTAATGTGTGTGATGGTGATGATGGTGTGTGTGTGATGGTGATGATGGTGTGTGTGTGATGGTGATGATGGAGTGTGTGTGTGATGGTGATGATGGTGTGTGTGTGATGGTGATGATGGTGTAATATATGTGATGGTGTAGTGTGTGTGATGGTGATGATGGTGTGTGTGTGTGTGTGTGTGTGTGTGTGATGGTGTAGTGTGTGTGATGGTAATGATGGTGTGTGTGTGATGGTGATGATGGTGTGTGTGTGTGTGTGTGTGTGTGATGGTGTAGTGTGTGTGATGGTGATGATGGTGTGTGTGTGTGTGTGTGTGTGATGGTGTGTGTGTGTGTGTGTGTGTGATGGTGATGATGGTGATGGTGTGTGGTGTGTGTGTGTGTGTGTGTGTGTGTGTGTGTGTGATGGTGATGATGGTGTGTGTGTGTGTGTGTGTGATGGTGATGATGGTGTGTGTGTGTGTGTGATGGTGTGTGTGTGTGTGTGATGGTGTAGTGTGTGTGATGGTGATGATGGTGTGTGTGTGTGATGGTGTAGTGTGTGTGATGGTGATGATGGTGTGTGTGTGTGATGGTGATGATGGTGTGTGTGTGTGAGTGTGATGGTGATGATGGTGTGTGTGATGGTGATGATGGTGTGTGTGTGATGGTGATGATGGTGTGTGTGTGTGATGGTGCAGTGCGTGTGATGGTGATGATGGTGTGTGTGTGTGTGTGTGTGTGTGATAGTGATGATGGTGTGTGTGTGTGGTGGTGTAGTGTGTGTAATGGTGATGATGGTGTGTGTGTGATGGTGATGATGGTGTGTGTGATGGTGTAATGTATGTGATGGTGTAGTATGTGTGATGGTGATGATGGTGTGCATGTGTGTGTGATGGTGTAGTGTGTGTGATGGTGATGATGGTGTGTGTGTGTGTGTGTGTGATGGTGATGATGGTGTGTATGTGATAGTGATGTGTGTGTGTGTGTGTGATGGTGATGATGATGGTGTGTGTGTGTGTGATGGTGATGATGGTGTGTGTGTAATGGTGATGATGGTGTGTATGTGATAGTGATGTGTGTGTGTGTGTGTGTGTGTAATGGTGATGATGGTGTGTATGTGATGATGGTGATGATGGTGTGTGTGTGTGATGGTGATGATGGTGTGTGTGTGATGGTGATGATAGTGTGTGTGTGTTATGGTGTAGCGTGTGTGATGGTGATGATGGTGTGTTTGATGGTGATGGTGTGTGTGATGGTGATGATGGTGTGTGTGATGGTGAAGATGGTGGTGAATCACTGATGGTGAAAATAGTGAGTTAAAGTTATGGTGAGTCAAAACTGAAAAAAAGATGGTGAAGATGATAATTCTGAGAGACACTGATGATAATGATGATGAGTGAATGAGTAATGACTCACAATGATAGTGAATGGAGAGGGGAGTGAGTGAGTGGGAGGGCTTTACCACCATCCCCCCCCCCCCCTATCACCACCACCCCCCCTCCCCCCTATCACCCCCAACCACCATCACCAGAGCGGATGTGTCGACGTCTACAGATCAATATACAATTTTCGGGGCGTCTAAACTTTTGTGTGTCGGCCGAGTGTAATGTCCGCTGCCGTGAGCCCAGAATATTGCATTATTTCGCTCAAGGGCCATTTATGACGCCCCCCACTCTCTCTTCCTGCTAGTGAGAACACCTTTTTTGTTTTCCTTTTTATACTTTTTTTTTTACCCTTTTTAGATATTCTTTTTTTACTTTATTTTATTTTTTTCACTTTTTTTTACCTTTTTTTTACTTTTGTATTATTTTTTCACTTTTTTTTTTTTATTTTTTTTTTACTATTTTTACACTTTTATTTAATTTTTTAATAGTTTTTTTTTTTTTTTACTTTTTTTTTAATTTTCTTTAACTTTTTTATTATTATTTTTTTTTTACTTTTCGTCTGAGGAAGAAAATGAGACTCAAGCTGTAAGATAATGGTTGAGTATTTTTTTCGCGTTATTTCTTTTTTTCCTGTTTTTATTCGTTTTTTTTTTTCATTTTTGTTTTTTTATATATCTTTTTGTTTTGTGTTTTCCTTTTCTCGTTTGGTGTGTGTGTGTGTGTGTTTTTTCGGGGTGTTTTTGTTGTCATGATTTATTTGGGGTTAATTGTGTTTTTGTTTGAGAGAGAGAGAGAGAGAGAGAGATACATACATACATACATTCATTCATACTTTCATACAACATTCATCTAACCTTTTACCCATTACAACTTCCATACACCTGACACACCATTAATACACTAAAACTATGTCCCACGTGCACATCCCAGTGTCCATTCTCCCACGTCACATCCCTCCACCCTCACCGTGTCCATCCTCCCACGCCACATCCCTCCACCCTCACTGTGCACATCCTCCCACGCCACATCCCACCATCCCTACCGTGTCCATCCTCCTACACCACATCCCTCCATCCCTACTGTGCACATCCTCCCACGCCACATCCCTCCTCCTATTGACAGTCCTGGCACTTGACATTATTAGTGACGTACATTACTTGGCCATAAATGAATTCCACCTCAACAACAGGGGTCAGGTCAGGTCAGATCAGGTCATTAGTGAACCTGTCAACACTCGTCTAGTTGAGAGAGAGATATTAACTTCCTCTCTCCTCTCCTCCTCCTCTCCCTTCCTCTCCCTTCCCTTCCCTTCCCTTCCCCTTGTCCTCTTCTCCCACTCGCTTTGATGTGTCGTTCTAAGTGGTCATGACAGGAGCTCAAAGGGGTGACTTAAGGGGTGAGTTTAGGGTTTCAAAGGGGTGAGTTAAAGGGTTCAAAGGGGTAAGTTAAAGGGTTCAAAAGGGTGAGTTAAAGGGTTCAAAGGGGTGGGTTTAGGGGTTAAAAGGGGTGATTTGAAGGGTTCAAAGGGGAGAGTTTAGGGGTTAAAAGGGGTAATTTGAAGGGTTCAAAGGGGTGATTTGAAGGGTTTAAAGGGGTGAGTTAAAGGGTTCAAAGGGGTGAGTTAAAGGGTTCAAAGGGGTGAATTAAAGGGTTCAAAGGGGTGAGTTAAAGGGTTCAAAGGTGGTGAATTTAGGGGTTCAAAGGGGTGAATTAAAGAGTTCAAGGGAGAGTTTAAGGGTTCATGGAGGTGAGTTAAAGGGTTCAACGGGGAGAGTAAATGGGCGAATTTAGGGGCTCAAAGGGGTGAATTTAGGGGTTCAAAGGGATGAGTTCTGCATCTTAATACAAATAAATTAACACAAATAAATATCAAAACAACTTAACACAAATAAACAACTTAACACAAACAACTTAACACAAACAAACAAACATTACATTACATAATTTTTCCAGGAATATTGAGTAACCTTGATCATTACTTACCTTACAAAGTTACTAGTTAATTAAATACCTGAAGGCGGACAGGTAAATTTTCCCCAGGTAGGTTCAGCCATTTAATTATTCATATGTTTTTTTTTATAATTATATGTTATTTGTCATGTTCAGTGTTCACTCTGTGTGTGTGTGTGAGAGAGAGAGAGAGAGAGAGAGAGAGAGAGAGAGAGAGAGAGAGAGAGAGAGATTACTATCCCTCAGTTTCTCACATAGGATAATCACACGCCTCGTCTCTCTCTCTCTCTCTCAAACGTCAAGAGAGAGAGAGAGCTACCATCCATCACTCACTCACGGGACCAACACACCTGGCTTTCCCACGGGACATAGTAATTAAGTCTCCCTGTGTTACCTGTCCCACTGTTGATTGCTGTTGACAGGAAATAAATACATCTCAATCTTTCTTTCTTTACAGGTACGGTCACGAGGAGCTGGGAGTACCAGGTGTGTTAAGAGTGAGAGAGAGAGAGAGAGAGAGAGAGAGAGAGAGAGAGAGAGAGAGAGACTATTCCCCTTTCTCTCACACATGACAAATCTCTCTCTCTCTCTCTCTCTCTCTCTCTCTCTCTCTCTCTCAAGGGTCAAGCCAAAGAAAACGAGAGAAAGAGAGATAGAGATAAAGTCAATATATATGTTCTTTATATAACTGTGGTTTTACCTGAACACTAATATAAATGACTTTAATTTTAGCTAAACCAAAACAAAAACAAACTTATTTTACCCTGACCACCAAAGTTACAACTAATTTGCAGTATTTTGGGCGGGAAAAAAACAAACTGATTTTATGAAGGGGAATAATAGTTTAATTTTGTCGTTTTTGTTCAATTAAAAAATAACATGTAAAAAAAAAAACTAAATATTTTTCTTTTCGACTTTTTTTTTTTAACTAACATAAAATAAAAACACAAGAAAACTTATATTTTTTTAAGTATGTTGTTTAAATAATTGTTAAGTTAAAATATTAAAAAAAAAAAGAAGAAACTCAATTATTTCTCGGTAGATTAAATATATTTTTAATAATTAAGTATAAAAAAAAAACGAAGAAAATGACGTTAACTCGGATCGCTAAATATTTTGTTTCTTTACACTGAAGAATATAAACAGTGTGTGTGTGTGTGTGTGTGTGTGTGTGTGTGTGTGACGAGGCTTCAAGTTACAGTAAGATCTCCCGCCGCGTTTTTTTGTGTTGACGGGAGGTGTGTGTGTGTGTGTGTGTGTGTGTGTTAGGATTTATGACAGTTTTTTGTTTGTTTTTAGTATATCGGTTTTTGTGCGTCACCTCCCCAAGCCCTGTCGCACCTCCCCTCTCACCCTACCTCACTCCTCTCCTCAACCCTACCTCATCCTACAACCCTGCCTCACCAAACCTCATCTCCCTTCACCCTGTCACAGCCCACTCGCCCCCTGCCTTACCCCTTTCACCCATAACCCACCCCATCACACACCCACCTCACCCCCACACCCCCACCTCACCCACACCCCCACCTCACCCCACACCCCCACCTCACCCCCACACCTCACCCCCACACCTCCACCCACCCTGCCATTAACTGATCATATTAACTCTTCATCGTAATCGCCAACATCCATGACTGGGGAAGACATTATGGTGTAATATTTCAGCCTTATGGCCTTCATCTATCCATCTCCACATAATATAAGCTGGGGACTACTGCTTGGGGGCTACTGCTGGGGACTACTGTTATGGGCTACTGCTTGGATGCTACTGTTTGGATGCTACTGCTGGGGGGCTACTGAACTGAATGGGGCTACTGCTGGGGGTTATTGCTTCGGGCTACTGATTGAGGCTACTGCTTGGGGCTACTGGCTTGTGTATGCATGCGTGTATGTGGCTGGAGGTGTGCTGGAGCTACTGCTTGTGTATGTTATGTATGTATGTATGGATGTATGTATGTGTGGCTGGAAGTGTGCTGGGGACTACTGCTTGAGTATGTATGTATGTATGTATGTATATGTGTGTGTGGCTGGAGGTGTGTTGGGGGCTACTGGTTGGGGATATGGTACGTAAAGTTATGTTATCTCAGGTTACGGGGTTTTGTTTGTATTATACTCGTACACTATATTGTATAATACTTGCCACGCTCCGAGACACACCCGGGAATTGTGTCTCCTCGGGTTTATATTCGTAATAAACCGTGAAATTTATAAGTCTCCGAAGAATAACACGAGGAAAGAAAAGATTAAGGGATAGTCTACACACACACACAAACGGGCGAGGGACTAACGCCTTGCGGAACACCATCTCTCTCTCTCTCTCTCTCTCTCTCTATCCCGTGCCATGGCAGATATATAAAAAGTCGATTCACTTTATTCCTGAAGTTATAAACAGATTTTGGAATATCGGAGTAAAATTCATAAAGAAACTTCACCTTTTTTTCTTCTCCTCTTATTCTTCTTCTTATCCTTGTATCAGCTGATCGGTTGAGTAAACAATGTGCTTCAAAGAAAATGGAACACTTTCACAACTTTAAGGGTAGACTGTTAATATTTTGGCATAGTGTTAGGTAAGGTTAGGTTAGGTTTGGTTTTATTTGGTTTGGTTGGGTTAGGTTTCGTTTAAGTTAGGTTAAGTAGCCCCCAGCACACTTCCAGCTACATACATACATACATACATACATACATACATACAGTACATACATACATACATACATACACAAGCAGTAGTCCCCAGAAGTAACCCCTAACACACATCCAGCCACACACATACATACACAAGCAGTTGCCCCAAACAATAGCCCCCAGCCACACACATACATACACAAGCAGCAGACCCAAGCAGTAGCCCCAAACAATAGCCCCCAGCCACACACATACATACACAAGCAGCAGACCCAAGCAATAGCCCCCAGCAATAGCTCCCAGCAATAGCCCTCAGCCAGCAACTCGTCCTGTACATCAGTATGCGGTGGTCGACCTCTGTCTGGCGCCCTTATTAAGACAATGAACAAAGTTAAAAGACTACCAAGTTAGTGTGTGCATTACGGTGTGTGTGTGTGTGTGTGTGTGTGTGTGTGTGGAGTTACAGGTCTGACTTAAACTTTTCGCCTCCAATAGTTTCTCCTCTTTCCTGTACCCTCATCTACTTTCCTTTACCCTCATCTACTTTCCTTTACCCTCATCTACTTTCCTGTACCCTCATATACTTTCCTGTACCCTCATATACTTTCCTGTACTCTCATCTACTTTTCTGTACCCTAATCTACTTTCCTGTACCCTCATCTACTTTCCTGTACTCTCATCTACTTTCCTGTACCCTCATATACTTTCCTGTACCCTCATATACTTTCCTGTACCCTCATCTACTTTCCTGTACCCTCATATACTTTCCTGTACCCTCATCTACTTTCCTGTACCCTCATCTACTTTCCTGTACCCTCATATACTTTTCTGTACCCTCATATACTTTCCTGTACCCTCATATACTTTCCTGTACCCTCATATACTTTCCTGTACCCTCATATACTTTCCTTTACCCTCATCTACTTTCCTGTACCCTCATCTACTTTCCTGTACCCTCATCTACTTTCCTGTACCCTCATATACTTTCCTGTACCCTCATATACTTTCCTGTACCCTCATATACTTTCCTGTACCCTCATCTACTTTCCTTTGCCCTGCACCATGCACTAATTTCCTGAACTCTGCTGTACATATTTAAGTTGGTATGACTCTGATTATCAAGTACACACACACACACACACACACACACACACACACACACACAGAGGTATGCATGTATTTTAGCCTGTCAATATGAAAATGTGAATTCAAGGTTAATTTTCAAAGATCACGAAATATTTCGTGTACACACAGTATACACAACACAGTATACGCCATAACACAATATACACTACACCCACTATACATACCACAGCACACCATACACCCAGACAGTAACACAACACTGGGGGGAGGGAGGGAGGGAGGGTGAGAGGGTGGGGTCACGTGGTGTGGACTGAACGCGCACATAATCTTGTCACCAGGTGCAGGGAGAGACAGCCGGGTTTAATGATGTAATTGTGAACGTCTCAGTTGATCTCCACAGGTAAGGTGAGGCGGGGAGGAGACACCTGACCTTTTATTAGTAAGATCAAGAGATTTAACCCAGGTATTTAGGTTACATCAGAGTACAAGGGGTGTGTGTAGTCTGTCTGTCTGTCTGTCGGGAGAAACACTTTGTGGATTGTTGTAATAATCGACAGGTAATTTAACATCACAAACACCTCAATTGGGTTCTATAATTAGTGTTTACTCGTATAATTATATGTGCTTGAGGTGTGGCTATTGACACACACACACACACACACACACACACACATACACACACCTACACCAACCCACACGCCCACACGCCCACACACACACCACTGCTGAAGTGACACATGGTATTCACACACACACTGCACTCAAGCGGGCGTGTTGTCGTGACTATGTGGAGAAGATATGTGGTATGAAGGTAATATGACCCAGGTATAAACAGGTGGATATATTATGGTAATGTGATGGTGTATATTACCGAGGTGGTGTATACTGCTGAGGTGGTGTATACTGCTGAGGAGGTGTATACTGCTGAGGTGGTGTATACTGCTGAGGTGGTGTATACTGCTGAGGTGGTGTATACTGCTGAGGTGGTGTATACTGCTGAGGTGGTGTATACTGCTGAGGTGGTGTATACTGCTGAGGTGGTGTATACTGCTGAGGTGGTGTATACTGTTGAGGTGGTGTATACTGCTGAGGTGGTGTATACTGCTGAGGTGGTGTATACTGCTGAGGTGGTGTATACTGCCGAGGTGGTGTATACTGCCGAGGTGGTGTATACTGCCGAGGTGGTGTATACTGCTGAGGCGGTGTATACTGCTGAGGCGGTGTATACTGCTGAGGTGGTGTATATTACCGAGGTGGTGTATACTGCTGAGGTGGTGTATACTGCTGAGGTGGTGTATACTGCCGAGGTGGTGTATAATGCTGAGGTGGTGTATACTGCTGAGGTGGTGTATACTGCTGAGGTGGTGTATACTGCTGAGGTGGTGTATACTGCTGAGGTGGTGTATACTGCTGAGGTGGTGTATACTGCCGAGGTGGTGTATACTGCCGAGGTGGTGTATACTGCTGAGGTGGTGTATACTGCTGAGGTGGTGTATACTGCTGAGGTGGTGTATACTGCTGAGGTGGTGTATACTGCCGAGGTGGTGTATACTGCCGAGGTGGTGTATACTGCCGAGGTGGTGTATACTGCCGAGGTGGTGTATACTGCCGAGGTGGTGTATACTGCTGAGGTGGTGTATACTGCTGAGGTGGTGTATACTGCTGACGTGTGATCTGGTGTATATTTTCGCCTAATCATACACTCAAAATACATATTCAAAACTGAAAGTCATGGTGGTTGTGTATACGTATGAATTAAACCTGTGTATATCATTGTTGTGTGTGTGTGTGTGTGTGTGTGTGTGTGTATACGTCGAGTGGATGTGTGTGTGTGTGTATGTCGTATGTACGTGCGTGTGTATATATGTCGAGTGTATATGTGTATATGTCGTATGTATGTGTGTTATATGTTGTGTGTATACATTTGGTGTGTATACATAACTATATTAGCCCCAGTTAAATAGACAGTAATACTTATATAAATACGGGTCACATACATTAGGTTTATATAATTACATCACCCACGGTAACTTTCCTGTGAGCCGTGAGTAGGCAGCGTATTCCCACTGTGCCCTCACACCTTGACCGCAGAGTTATCACTTAAGTAGCCGACTATGGCCAGTTCTACTCCTCGTCTGTGAGCCACTGAGATGTGTGCCCTCAGATATACCCAAGCCTCGTCTATTATTAACGCTAACGGCTCATAGCGTTAATTACGGTGACATCCCAGTTATTGTGCAGAAGTTTATTTTCTTAATAAATGGAGAAAAGACCATTTGGGTTTGATAACTTAACCCATAAACATTTATGAATATTGCTTCAAGTTCACCTCTAATTAGTGATTCCACAGGTAACCAGAAACTGCAACATAACCCCCACATATATTCAAGTCTAATTGATTTTAAATCTTGAGAATAACATACACACTGACATTAATATTACGTTGAGACTTTACCTTAACTAGATACCTTCACTTAACACCAGGTAGCAGACTAAATTACATACACGAGTACACCTGTTCTATTCACCCCACGTCTCTCTCTCTCTCTCTCTCTGACGCACCCATTTATGATACAATCAACACCTGAGCATTGCTGTACCTGTAATTTCTACCAAACACCTGTACCTGTACTTTATTTCTAGTTAATTAATAAGAGTTACACCTGTACGTAGGTCTTAGATTACCTTAGAGCTAACTGGTTTGTTTACGATGACATCACGGTGATGGCGTTCGCATCAACTAGTAGCGGATTGACCCCCCCAAATAAAGCTGTCTTCACCTGTGTCAATCAACAGTAGTGATCAGAAACGACAGGTAAAGCGGAAGGTAATGTATTGTACGTGTGGAATGAACTCTCTCGCCCGCTAACCAATCTCTCCGTAATAACGTTAGTTCGGTCGAGCGTAACTCTACCTGAACCCTTTAACTCACTCTCGATGGCCAAGCCTCTTGTAACAATACCTTGGGCCAAAAATACTGTTATCCTACTTAACGCCTCGGCCAATATTCTGTAACCCTGATGAGTTACAGCGTTACAGTATAACTACAGACTCATTATTTTCAACTACAATACGATACAGGGGAGTTATTATTAGAGAGAGAGAGAGAGAGAGAGAGAGAGAGAGAGAGAGAGAGAGAGAGTCTTTCACTGAGAATTGACTAGAAGTGAACTTGACGCTTTCAACGCCTGGTGAAGAGCTGTGAGTGTGTGTGTGTTTGTTGAGTGCGTGTTTGTTGAGTGTGTATTTGTTGAATGTTTGTTGAGTGCGTGCGATCTGAGTGTGTGTTGGGTGCAAGTTTGGTGAGTGCGTGTTGGGTACATGTTTAATGAGTGCATGTTGAGTGCGTGTTTATTGAGTGCATGTTTGTTGAGTGCGTGTTTGAAGGTACTAAAAATCCGCGTCCGCCGGTCAGTTTATTCGTGCTAAAGAGACATGTACGTCCTTGCCCGTGTACACACACACACACACCGAGAGAACCACTACAGGCTCCTCCTCACACTGAGAGAACCTCTAAAGACTCCTCCTCACACTGAATGAACCACTACAGGCTCCTCCTCACACTGAGAGAACCACTACAGGCTCCTCCTCACACTGAGAGAACCGCTACAGGCGCCTAGTCACACTGAGAGAATCGCTAAAGGCTCCTCCTCTCACTGAGAGAACCGCTAAAGGCTCCTCCTCTCACTGAGAGAGCCACTACAGGCTCCTCCTCACACTGAGAGAACCACTACAGGCTCCTCCTCACACTGAGAGAACCACTACAGGCTCCTCCTCACACTGAGAGAACCACTACAGGCTCCTCCTCACACTGAGAGAACCACTACAGGCTCCTCCTCACACTGAGAGAACCACTACAGGCTCCTCCTCACACTGAGATAACCACTACAGGTTCCTCCTCACACTGAGAGAACCACTACAGGCTGCTCCTCACATTGAGAGAACCACTACAGGCTCCTCCTCACAATGAGAGAACCACTACAGGCTCCTCCTCACACTGAGAGAACCACTACAGGCTCCTCCTCACACTGAGAGAACCACTACAGGCTCCTACTCACACTGAGAGAACCACTACAGGCTCCTCCTCACGCTGAGAGAACCACTACAAGCTTTTCACTCTGAGAGAACCACTACAGGCTCCTCATCACACTGAGAGAACCACTACAGGCTCCTCCTCACACTGAGAGAACCACTACAGGCTCCTCCTCACACTGAGAGAACCACTACAGGCTCCTCCTCACACTGAGAGAACCACTACAGGCTCCTCCTCACACTGAGATAACCATTACAGGTTCCTCCTCACACTGAGAGAACCACTACAGGCTGCTCCTCACATTGAGAGAACCACTACAGGCTCCTCCTCACAATGAGAGAACCACTACAGGCTCCTCCTCACACTGAGAGAACCACTACAGGCTCCTCCTCACACTGAGAGAACCACTACAGGCTCCTCCTCACACTGAGAGAACCACTACAGGCTCCTCCTCACACTGAGAGAACCACTACAAACTCCTCCTCACACTGAGAGAACCACTACAGGCTCCTCCTCACACTGAGAGAACCACTACAGGCTCCTCCTCACACTGAGAGAACCACTACAGGCTCCTCCTCACACTGAGAGAACCACTACAGGCTCCTCCTCTCACTGAGAGAACCACTACAGGCTCCTCCTCACACTGAGAGAACCACTACAGGCTCCTCCTCACACTGAGAGGTTGAGGCAACATATTGATTCTTGTAAGACGAGGAGAGATGGTGTCTGGCCTCCGATGCTTCCTACACTTAACCTGACCTAACCTAACCTAACCTGACATGACCTGACCTGACCTGACCTGACCTCCTTATGTCTGGCGTCTACACTGAGCAGTTGTTTTATTACATATTAAGCACTTGGTTATTCTCAGATAGTCATTCACTCACTCACTCACTCACTCTCGTAATGATTGGCAGACTCACTCACTCACCCACGCACTGATTTATTGACTAACTCACTCACTGACGAACAAGAAATGACTTTAAGCTGACTCAAGTGCTTTCGAGTCACTTTCAGGCCAGCCATTCCTTAGCCTTGGGCCAGAGTCACAAAGGTTAGTAAGATCAATATTTCTCGTAAGTGAAGAGGCAGAATGTTCCTCACTGGTTGACTTACGATAAAACATTAAAATAACATAAAGTTTATACCGAGAGACTACCTTAACTAGATACGTTCACTTAATACCACTTACGAGACAAGATTATACTGAGAATCTACCTTAACTAGATACGTTCACTTAATACCACTTACGAGACAAGATTATGCTGAGAATCTACCTTAACTAGATACGTTCACTTAATACCACTTACGAGACAAGATTATGCTGAGAATCTACCTTAACTAGATACGTTCACTTAATACCACTTACGAGACAAGATTATACTGAGACTCTAACTTAACTAGATACGTTCACTTAATACCACTTACGAGACAAGATTATGCTGAGAATCTACCTTAACTAGATACGTTCACTTAATACCACTTACGAGACAAGATTATACTGAGAATCTACCTTAACTAGATACGTTCACTTAGCACTGAGAATCTACCTTAACTAGATACGTTCACTTAATGCCACTTACGAGACAAAATTACACTGAGACTCTTCTACCTTAACTAGATACGTTCACTTAGCACTGAGAATCTACCTTAACTAGATACGTTCACTTAGCACCAGTTAGGAGACAAAATTACACTGTCAGCTCCCAGAGTCAGCGTCGGTCAGCAGAGTGTGTCAACAATAACACTCTTTGAAGATGCAAGTATTAATTTGCCACACGTAAAAGAACTAACAAGTCGTATTAACTATATGACCTCTGACCAACCATTAAGGTCAACCACACAACCACGGGTCATTTAGAATTGCTCATTTGGTCACGTTAAACCGTAGTTGATAAAAAAAATAAACTAATACAGGGTGTCTCAGAAAAATATGAACACGCTGCCTTATAGAATACCGTAGTGATGGTGAGAATGAAGACAATGTTATGGTGTTATGGTACATATGTTAACATTATCACCACGACCATCTGTTTGTTTACATTTTTCTGAGACACTTTTATGCATCCCTCAAGTAGGTAAACAACATTATTAGTCAGATCAGGAAAGGTGGTTAGGTTAGTGTTAGGTTAGTGTTAGGTTAGTGTAGGTTAATTTAGGTTAGGTTTGGTTAATATTAAGGTTAGGTTTGGTTTGGTTTGATTAAGTTACGTTATGTTAGTGTTAGGTTAGGTTAAATTAGATTAGGTTAGTTTAAGAATGTTAGTATTAAGTTAAGTTTATGTGAGGTTAATGTTACTAAGGTTAATTTTAAGATAATCCAATTTACAGTCAGGTGTGGGAGGTGTGCCGTGGCTATTATGCTCAACATTATCCACACTTTTAACACATTACCAGACAAGTGTGGCTAAAGTGTTTTATTAGCCACCTGTATACGGGGTCTCCTCTCAGCTGAATAAAAAGATAACGTTAACCAAATAAAAACTAGTATGGCGTCCCCGTAACCAGAGGGGTTAAAATAATATGGCATCCCGTAGCCAGAGGGGTTAAATATATTCACCTTTGACCCATAAACATATTCAATTGGCGACCTTGACCTAGTAGCAGGGATGGACAGGTAGGATGGGAAGGTGACCTGGTTTTAATGACGTTGTTAAATTTACCCACCGAGGCGTCGTTATCACCTTGTGTATGTCTGTTGATATCTGAGGCAAGATGCTGTGACCTGTGAGAGAGAGAGAGAGAGAGAGAGAGAGAGAGAGAGAGAGAGAGAGAGAGAGAGAGAGAGAGAGAGAGGAGGGGGGGAGAGTTAGAGCGATTGAAAGAGAGAGCAAAATGTTATGTTGTGACCTGTTGGAGGTGAGAGAGAGAGAGAGAGAGAGAGAGAGAGAGAGAGAGAGAGAGAGAGAGAGAGAGAGAGTTAAACCTGAGACAGAAAACCGAAAGGAAATTGAGAGAAATAGCGTAAGAATGAAAATAAAAATAAAACAGAGAAAATTAAAAAAACAAAAAATCAACAAGGAAAGAAAATGAAAAGAAAGAAAGAAAGAAAATTAAAGAAAGAAAGAAAGAAAAGAGAAACAACAGGGTGTGTTCACGGGGGAGAGATAATGAATGTGAGAGATCCATCAGGGAGTGTTGCCAGAAGCTGTGTTATTGTGGCAACCAGCAGGGAGGGAGAGACAGTGAGAGATAGTGAGGAGAGACAGAGAGAGATAGTGAGGAGAGACAGTGAGAGATAGTGAGGAGTGACAGTGAGAGATAGTGAGGAGAGACAGAGAGAGATAGTGAGGAGAGACAGTGAGAGATAGTGAGGAGTGACAGTGAGAGATAGTGAGGAGTGACAGTGAGAGATAGTGAGGAGAGACAGTGAGAGATAGTGAGGAGTGACAGTGAGAGATAGTGAGGAGAGACAGTGAGAGATAGTGAGGAGAGACAGTGAGAGATAGTGAGGAGAGACAGTGAGAGATAGTGAGGAGAGACAGTGAGAGATAGTGAGGAGAGACAGTGAGATATAGTGAGGAGAGACAGTGAGAGATAGTGAGGAGAGACAGTGAGAGATAGTGAGGAGAGACAGTGAGGGATAGTGAGGAGAGACAGTGAGAGATATTGAGGAGAGACAGTGAGAGATAGTGAGAGATATTGAGGAATAACAGCAGGGAGAGACAGTAAAGGAAAGATAGGGAAACATAGTGAGAGACAGGGAGGGAGAGAGAGATAGTAAGAGACAAGTGGGGAGACAGTGAGAGACATCGGGAGACAATGAGGTGAAGATAGAGACACAGGGAGGAGAGAGAGAGTGAGAATCAGAGAGAAATTGAGATAAAGAGAGATAGAGAGAGACAGTGAGAAATAATGAGAGTATAGGAAGTGAGACAATGAAGAGATAAAAGGAGAGGAAAAGAGAGAGAGAAAGAAAGAAAGAAAGAGAGAGAGAGAAAAAGAGAGAGAGAGACGCTTATATTTACAAGTTCCACAATAAATAATTTTCCGGTGATTTATGATATGAAGTAGTTGGTGGCCTGCTAGAGTGCGTTGATACTGTGGCCTGCTAGAGTGCGTTGATACTGTGGCCTACTAAAGTGCGTTGTTATTGTGGCCTGTTAGAGTGCGTTGTTATTGTGGCCTGTTAGAATGAGTTGATATTGTGGCCTGCTAGAGTGTGTTGTTATTGTGGCCTGTTAGAGTGCGTTGATACTGTGGCCTGCTAGAGTGCGTTGATACTGTGGCCTGCTAGAGTGCGTTGTTATTGTGGCCTGTTAGAGTGCGTTGATACTGTGGCCTGCTAGAGTGCGTTGATACTGTGGCCTGTTAGAGTGCGTTGATACTGTGGCCTGTTAGAGTGCGTTGATACTGTGGCCTGTTAGAGTGCGTTGATACTGTGGCCTGCTAGAGTGCGTTGATACTGTGGCCTGCTAGAGTGAGTTGATACTGTGGCCTGCTAAAGTGCGTTGTTATTGTGGCCTGTTAGAGTGCGTTGATACTGTGGCCTGTTAGAATGAGTTGCTATTGTGGCCCGTTAGAATGAGTTGATATTGTGGCCTGTTAGAGTGCGTTGATACTGTGCCCTGCTAGAGTGCGTTGATACTGTGGCCCTCTAGAGTGCATTGGTACTGTGGCCTGCTAGAGTGCGTCGATACTGTGGCCTGCTAAAGTGCGTTGATACTGTGGCCATTGCTCTTGGTAGTGATAGTGTGGTAGTGTTGGCAGCCTTGGTAAATTATGGTGACAGTGTTGGCAGTATTAAACATGGTGACAACATGGTGACAGTGTTGGTAGTATTAAACATGGTGACAGTGTTGGTAGTATTAAACATGGTGACAGTGTTGGCAGTATTAAACATGGTGACAGTGTTGGTAGTATTAAACATGGTGACAGTGTTGGTAGTATTAAACATGGTGACAGTGTTGGTAGTATTAAACATGGTGACAGTGTTGGTAGTATTACACATGGTGACAGTGTTGGTAGTATTACACATGGTGACAGTGTTGGTAGTATTAAACATGGTGACAGTGTTGGTAGTATTACACATGGTGACAGTGTTGGTAGTATTAAACATGGTGACAGTGTTGGTAGTATTAAACATGGTGACAGTGTTGGTAGTATTAAACATGGTGACAACATGGTGACAGTGTTGGCAGTATTAAACATGGTGACAGTGTTGGCAGTATTAAACATGGTGGCAACATGGTGACAGTGTTGGTAGTATTAAACATGGTGACAGTGTTGGTAGTATTAAACATGGTGACAGTGTTGGTAGTATTAAACATGGTGACAGTGTTGGTAGTATTAAACATGGTGACAGTGTTGGTAGTATTAAACATGGTGACAGTGTTGGTAGTATTAAACATGGTGACAGTGTTGGTAGTATTACACATGGTGACAGTGTTGGTAGTATTAAACATGGTGACAGTGTTGGTAGTATTAAACATGGTGACAGTGTTGGTAGTATTAAACATGGTGACAGTGTTGGTAGTATTAAACATGGTGACAGTGTTGGTAGTATTAAACATGGTGACAGTGTTGGTAGTATTAAACATGGTGACAGTGTTGGTAGTATTAAACATGGCTGACAGTGTTGGTAGTATTAAACATGGTGACAGTGTTGGTAGTATTAAACATGGTGACAGTGTTGGTAGTATTAAACATGGTGACAGTGTTGGTAGTATTAAACATGGTGACAGTGTTGGTAGTATTAAACATGGTGACAGTGTTGGTAGTATTAAACATGGTGACAGTGTTGGTAGCAGACAAAAAAAAAGAAAATGACTGAAATATACTCGCATTTCTCAACCCGCACCAGGCATGCCACTATACCCAGCACTGACAGCTTAAGAGATCACCTACTTCTTAGACTCCCTGGGCACTAGTTGGCACAGTAATACCCCCAGCAGTCTGTTCTGTTGTTTACGTCTCCTGCACAGCCGCTGTTCACGGTCGGTGTGCTGTGTGTTAATGTCACCTATATATTACCATGTTGAGGTGGCGGCAAAAGCGCAAAAGATGTGTCATGTGATCTGTGTCCAATGAACGTTGAGATGTTTATCGTCTTAGCCAATTGGGTTAGAGCATCGCCCTGGGTGAGAGAGAGAGAGAGAGAGAGAGAGAGAGAGAGAGAGAGAGAGAGAGAGAGAGAGAGAGAGAGAGAGAGAGAGAGAGAGAGAGAGAGATGGGTGGGCCACTAATATAATTCACTATGATAATGTAACACCAAGTTGGCTGGGTAAACCACAATAAGTATCTCTCTTTCTCTTTATTGTCTTGACTGTGCATTTCTCTCTCTCTCTCTCTCATACACACATTGCTAGACACCTCCCAGCCATCTGACCTAAAATAATCACCACTTAATTAACTACAATATATAATAAGACTCGAATATAATCAATTTAGTTATACTCTTCATTATCTCCTCGCTATTGTCCTCCTGCGTGTACTGTGGTGCCTCTCCTTCACGTGGCACTAAATAATGGCACCATCGAGGCATCCACAGTGCCAAGACCTGACTCAACTGGGCTGATTGCGTTAAATTGTACTCCAATCTTCTCAATTGAGTTCTTTAACTAACTGAATCTCTGTCTCTCTCACTCTATCTCTCTCTCTATGTATTTCTCCCTTTCTCTGTTTCCCTTTCAGTCTCTTTCCGTCTTCCTGTCTACCTATTATCATTTTCTCTCTCTCTCTCTCTCTCTCTCTACATAACAACACCATTAAAGCGACAACTTGTCTCTCACTTAACTTTTCCTCTAAGTAACTTTAAATTAAATTTGTGAAGTGAGTTACAGGTGCGTGTGTGTTGTGCTAGGTGTGTGTGTGTTGTGTTAGGTGTGTGTGTGTGTGTGTGTGTGTGTGTTATCCGCATGGACAACAGTAGACTGCCAAAGCAGCTACTTTACAGTCACCTAACGAATAGTGAACGTAACACTGGCGGGCAACGGAAAAGGTACAAGGATAGTCTTAAGACAAACCTGAAAAAGTGCCAAATCGACCCCCTCACCTGGGAGACGATCACTCCACACTATAATACTTGGAGGAGCACCACACGAGGTGTCAATATTTTTGAGTTAGCCCGACTATAAACCGAGGCAGACAAGCGCCAACGCCGTAAAGACGCTGCCACCGCCCCTCCCACACTAGATGTAGGCCCCCACATATGCAACATCTGTAATCGACTCTGCCGGTCCAAGTATCGGCCTCTTTAGTTACCTCAAAACTCACCAACGAACGTGACATCCTTAATAACTCACATCATTGTATCATAGCTGGATGATCGTCATACTCGATTCCGAGTGACAGCAAAGTAGTACTAGTAGTAGTGTGTGTGTGTGTGTGTGTGTGTGTGTGTGTGTAAGAGAGAGATAGAGAACAATATCACTAACCTCCACACACATTATAATCTCACAGACATTACCAGACAGACAGACAAATGATATATTCAACACTTAAAATATACTTTGTCCGTCTTAACATAGAACATCAAGGTAACATTCCAATGGTGTTATAGGTATATTTCCTACACAATCCCTACTGGAGATGTTCGGGGTACTTGGTTCTAACTACAGGGGCGAACATAAACACCTGTAGAGTTCTATAGGTTCTTATTAACGGAAATATACAGGAGTGCGCTCACAAGCGCAGGTAGTCCTTACACTCCTATATGGGTCAATTGACCTCACTCTGACCTCTCAGGCGACATGTGGTAAGTGGTTCACTAGCAGCTTCCAGATGTCGCCAGGCACATTTATCTAAGCGTGTGGTGACATGAAACAGGGGCATTGCCGCACGCTACTGACTAGAGAAATAATGTTTATATATAGAGTACATACATGGTATACATACAACATACATAATATACATACACCTCCCCCCCCCCCCTATACGCTCATAGCAAAGTCTTGAACAGACCTTTACCTGTGGATCCGTTCTGAGCGTCGAGGGGCTTAATCACTGGGGGTGGGGGGGATATGGGACTCAGCACTGGTGACGGGGTCAGCGGGATGCGTTACGGGGCAGAGGACACGGCGGTTCCTCCACCACACCCGACTGCTGGGTAACCACTTCTGGAAGTCCCGTGACCTGCCGAAACCCATGACTACGCCCACTTTGTCCCAACGTAGGGAGGTCGGGTCCTGGACACGGACTTGGGTGCCGACACTCAACCTGGGGAGAGGACGGGCGTGGTCGTTGTGGCGGGCGACGACGTCTTGAATACGTTCGGCGGCTCGGCGATCAAAATCCTCTGTCTTGGCCTGCCACTCCTTGGAGAAGGATTGAGGGTAAGCAGGGACACAAGAATGGAGGGGGCGTCCATACAAGACCTGGGCAGGGGAGCGTCCGGTGTATTTGGGTGTGTTGCGGAGCTCAAGGAGACCCTGGTCGAAGGCCTCTGAATCAATATTCCCAGAAGGGGCCACTTTGAGGATGAGGTGCTTCAGGGATTTGACAGCAGCCTCGGCGTGGCCGTTGGACTGCGGGTAATGAGGCGGTGACAACACATGCCGGACTCCCCATCGGTCGAGGAACGTAGCAAAGTCCTGGCTTGTGAACTGGGGCCCTCCGTTGGTTCGCAGGCTCACAGGAACGCCCACGTAACGGAAGTAGTGGCGGAACTTGCTGATGGTGGCGGCAGACGTCGTGTCATTACCGCACTTGATGACAATCGGCCAACCAGAGAGACGGTCGACGATAACCAGGAAGGACTCTCCTGACACACAGAAAAAGTCGGCCGACACAGACTCAAAGGGGCAGGTGGGGTTGTCGTCACTCATGAAGGGTTCCTGCTGCTGGCTGGGTTGTAGTACTTGACGGGGCTTACACGCCTGGACAGCATTGGAGATGTCGAGGTCGATGCCAGGCCGTAACACAGTCTATCTTGCACGCCGTTTGGTGGTCTCGGCCCCACGGTGACTGTCGTGGAGGCGAGCCAAGGCATGGGGATCGTGAAGCAGCAGGGACAACTACCGAAGGAGAGGTGTCACCGGCCAGAGGTAGGGGTAGGGCGGCAGCAGGGTAGTTGCTGCTCCCTTCGTGCACCCTCTTGGCGTATTTTACCTCGAGAATCGGTGTTGGGAAGTCCTGGGAGATGATGGCCAACTCTTGGCAATGTCTGTAGAACAGCAAAGGAGTCGGGACACCATTATGCACGTCAATCCAGGCTTGACACGACCTGTTGCCAAAGGTGACATGTGCATAGAGTGAACCTACGGCTGGGGCCATCTGTGAACCGTCTGCCGTGACGCGGAGGTCCTTGGTAGGCGGTCCTAGATCACTTGGAGAGAGCCCCAAGCATTGCAAATGCTGGGGACCGATGACCGTAGCCTCAGCGCCCTTGTCGGGCAGCATCTCGAGACAGGATGACACATTGCCGTAGGCCACGATGACGCTGACGTGCTGGGGAACTTTGGTCCTGGGACGCGAGGAGTACGCCCTCCTAAAATGGGTCGGGCTTTGTCCAGGGTCGTCGTGCCTCTGATTTGGCGACTGTGGGCGGCCCTCATTGGTGGAAGGGCGCTGCTGCTTCCGCCGACGCTGTCCCTTAGGTTTGTTGGTCGGACAACACTTCTCGTAGTGGCCCAGACGACCGTACACATTGCACTGGACGTGTTTGACTGGGCACCATACTGTAAGTGACCAGTGGCCCTTGCGGTCACAACTGTCGCAGGTAGACTCAGCGGCTGGACATACCTGTGTTCCGTGCTGCCTACCACAGCTGTTGCAAAGGGAGCCGGGCGTGGGCGTGGTGGGCATGGGCGTGGTGGGCATAGGCGTTGGGGTAGACTTCTTATCTTTCTTGTATTGGGACATAGCCCGTACGGTTGTAGGAGGAGCTCGGATGGCAGAGGTAGCACACCTGGCAGCCTCATAGGAGCGACATACTGTCAATACATCCTTAAGAGAGGAGGGAGAGTCGAGGGAGGTGAGGCGTTGGACAAGCTCCTCGTCCTTAACACCCATCAGGATCACCTGCTTCAACTGGGTCTCCTCGCACTGCTGGTGATTACCGGGACATATGTCTATCTCTTCCGAGGCTCTCTTGAGTCGTACGTAGAAATCAGCAAAAGTCTCGCCCTCCATCTGTTTACAGCTAAACACTTCCCCCCTGCGGAGAGCTTCATTCCGCTGACCTTTGATGTGCCTTTCTAAAACATCCAGTACCTCCTCTACAGACAACGATGACGTCGGGGGTGCTTGCAACGTATGTTCCAACACATGCTGCGTTCCCAAAGACAGGCACATACGTAGCTGAATGAGTTGTTTGGGCTGTGGCAAGCTCTGGAGATCCACCATTGTAGCATAATCAGTCCACTGTCGCCGCCACTCACGAAAAGTCTGGAAAGTCTCATCAGGCTTCAAGGTGGGTGGGGGTTGGACAACCACTTTGGTAGAGGGTGTTGACAAGGTATCTGAGCCAGTCGGTACCTGAGTAGTGGAAGGGCCAAATGCTTGATTAGCAGTGAGGCTAGATACCAAAGCAGCAAACCGTTCGTTATCTTCCAATCTCCTTTGGTGGTCCTCAGCATGTCTTTTCGCTTCGTCCTGACGCCTTTCCTCCCTCATAAGCTTCATCAGAGCAATTATCTCTGAGGACGAGGCTGAGGGTCGAGGGGTGTGGCTGAGAGAGGGTAGGGGCGTCGCTGAAACATTGCTCAAAACTCGTTGGTCATTCAAACGAATTTTTGGGGGAGACAATGGCGACGGATGACGGAGTTGACGGAGGAGGTCTACCGGCCTTGATTTTACACGAACGCACTTATTTCCACTTAATCAAACACTTGATACTCACTGCGCCATGGAGATGTTCGGGGTACTTGGTTTTAACGACAGGAGCAAACATAAACACCTGTAGAGTTCTATAGGTTCTTATTAACGGAAATATACAGGAGTGTGCTCACAAGCGCAGGTAGTCCTTACACTCCTATATGGGTCAATTGACCTCACTCTGACCTCTCAGGCGACATGTGGTAAGTGGTACATTAGCAGCTTCCAGATGTCGCCAGGCACATTTATCTAAGCGTGTGGTGACATGAAACAGGGGCATTGCCACACGCTACTGACTAGAGAAATAATGTGTATATATAGAGTGCATACATGGTATACATACAACATACATAATGTACATACACCTACAAGATTGGAACCATCCACGATAGGTAGTACAATGTTGTTCACTATCTCGGCTAAAGGGTAACATTCCAATGGTATTTTTCCGATATTCAATATGTAATTAACAGTACATTAGAGCAGTTATTTTGGAGACAGTTTATTGTATATCGGTAATATTCCAATATAGCACCAAGGTAACATTCCAATGGTGTTTTTGTCGTGTTTTATCACGTAATTGAAGGTACATAGGTAGAGATACATTGGTAACCGGTCTATCGTGCCAAGGTAGGTGTGTGTGTGTGTGTGTGTGTGTGTGTGTGTGTGTAGTTAAGTTATTGTGTGGACACCAGAGAGAGAGAGAGAGAGAGAGAGACCACGATTGATAACACCAATTAAAATAAATTAATACAACTATTTAATTTTATGTATAATTAATAAACATAAAAATAAAAGAACACCAGCGGACGAAACGTTTACTTTGTTATAATTAATTGTTAAGATAAATAATGGTAGAAACTTAATTAATTAATAGAATTTATAAGTAAAATATAATTAATCTCAAAATATACTGAAATTAATTGTTTAAATATAACAAATAGTTTATATGATCTTCTAATTAATTTACAGGGTTAATGATACGATACCTTAACTTTAGCGGTTAATGGTACAATATCCTGAGACACAAGGAGCGGTTAATGGTACAATATCCTGAGACACACGGAGTGGTTAATGGTATAATATCCTGAGACACAAGGAGCGGTTAATGGTACAATATCCTGAGATACAAAGAGCGGTTAAGGAGCGGTTAATGGCACAATATCCTGAGACACACGGAGTGGTTAATGGTATAATATTCTGAGACACACGGAGTGGTTAATGGTATAATATCCTGAGACACAAGGAGCGGTTAATGGTACAATATCCTGAGACACAAGGAGTGGTTAATGGTATAATATCCTGAGACACACGGAGTGGTTAATTGTACAATATCCTGAGACACAAGGAGTGGTTAATGGTAATATCCTGAGACACAAGGAGCGGTTAATGGTACAATATCCTGAGACACAAGGAGTGGTTAATGGTATAATATCCTGAGACACAAGGAGTGGTTAATTGTACAATATCCTGAGACACAAGGAGCGGTTAATGGTACAATATCCTGAGACACAAGGAGCGGTTAATGGTACAATATCCTGAGACACAAGGAGCGGTTAATGGTACAATATCCTGAGATACAAAGAGCGGTTAAGGAGCGGTTAATGGCACAATATCCTGAGACACACGGAGTGGTTAATGGTATAATATCCTGAGACACACGGAGTGGTTAATGGTATAATATCCTGAGACACAAGGAGCGGTTAATGGTACAATATCCTGAGACACAAGGAGTGGTTAATGGTATAATATCCTGAGACACACGGAGTGGTTAATTGTACAATATCCTGAGACACAAGGAGTGGTTAATGGTAATATCCTGAGACACAAGGAGCGGTTAATGGTACAATATCCTGAGACACAAGGAGTGGTTAATGGTATAATATCCTGAGACACAAGGAGTGGTTAATGGTACAATATCCTGAGACACAAGGAGCGGTTAATGGTACAATATCCTGAGACACAAGGAGCGGTAATGGTACAATATCCTGAGATACAAGGAGCGGTTAATGGTACAATATCCTGAGACACAAGGAGTGGTTAATGGTACAATATCCTGAGACACAAGGAGCGGTTAATGGTACAATATCCTGAGACAAAAGGAGTGGTTAATGATACAATATCCTGAGACACAAGGAGTGGTTAATGGTACAATATCCTGAGATACAAAGAGCGGTTAAGGAGCGGTTAACGGCACAATATCCTTACCATTATATGGCGCCTCCGTTATAAACATTGGCGGTCGATTTTGTTATCTTAACGGGGAGAGGTCAGAGGGAGAGGTGAGGGAGAGGTCAGAGGGAGAGGTGAGGGAGAGGTCAGAGGGAGAGGGAGAGGTGAGGTGAGAGTATGGAGAGGTGAGAGAAACACAAGTGAGAGAAGTTGACTAGTGACACACACACACACACACACACACACACATCACCCAAAGACACTTACTGACTCGGACGGTGAAAGATCATATTTTTTTAACCCCCTCCCCCCCCCTCCCCCCTCCCCCCTTAATGACGCGCTTGTTTAATTACTGAAAGTTTTAATACGAGCATCAGAGGGGGGGGAGGGGAGGGGGGGAGAGGGGGAGGGGAGGGGGGAGGGTTTAGCCTTTGTGCTTTAAGACGAAGACCCGAAGGAGAATTTCTTGATAATAAAAAAGGAAGGAAAAACATATTGGCAACTGTCTATCTATCTATTTATCTATCTATCTATTTGTCTATCCATCCGTCTATCTATCTATCTCTGTCTGTCTGTCTGTCTCTCCAACACTAAAAAAGAGACACTTTACTCGACACAGTACCTTCCTCAACGGTAAAGTAAGGTACACCCTTCACAGCTGGTTAACCCGGGGGGGGGGGGGGGGGAGTTGAACCAGGGACTTTTAGTACAGGAGACGAGGGCTGTAGCCACTCAGCCTCCACGTCTGTAGTATTATGTAGTGGAGGTAAATATTGTCCCACGCACTTGTAGATGTACAGCAAACTTCTCTGGCGTTTTTGTTTGTTTGATTGTTTTTCTGTATGTGTGTTTGTTTTGGGTATGTATGTGTGTGTGTGTGTGTGTGTGTGTGTGTGTGTGTGTGTATGCGTGTGTGTGTATGTGTGTGTGTCAAGTTTCTTTACGCCATTTGCCTCTGTCTACCCAGCAGTAATTGGGAACCTGGATGTTAATCGATTTGTGGATCGTGTTCCGGGGTAATGGTTAGCCAGTGCAGTTAGGCAGATGTCCGGTCTTCTCGGACTATTCCTTGACACTGGGTCATGTAACTCGTTAACTCAGGGTGTGGTTGTTGTGTTGGCGATAGCTTCTACACCTTAAACAAATTCATGTCTAGGTGGCACTTGGGCCGGCCACCCTCATTACACGAGGAGCAACCATTAATGATATAGTGCCAGTAGTTATAGCGGCAATGATAACTTACCTGTTGAAAATCACTCACCTCCCTCCTCCCTCCCTGTCAAACCTACCCACCTCTTCCCTCCCTCTTCTACCTTTCCCCAATTACCTCCCTCCCACCCTTCGTCCCTCCCTCTCAATCCACCACCCTTCTCTTCCTCCCTCTCAATCCACCACCCTTCTCTTCCTCCCTCTCAATCCACCACCCTTCTCTCCCTCCCCCTCTTCCTCCCTCTCAATCCACCACCCTTCTCTCCCTCCCCCTCTTCCTCCCTCTCAATCCACCACCCTTCTCTCCCTCCCCCTCTTCCTCCCTCTCAATCCACCACCCTTCTCTCCCTCCCCCTCTTCCTCCCTATCCATCCACCACCCTTCTCTCCCTCCCTCTCTTCCTCCCTATCCATCCACTTCTCTCCCTCTTTTCCTCCCTCACACTCTCTCCCTCCCCTATTCCCTCCCTCCCTCTCCCACCACCACAGTACCATTCACCTAACCATGTACCACGGTACCAAGTACCTACCATAGGCCACTGTACCATTCCTCTGAAGTGGCCACAACTGTGTATAATAGTGGTGCATTATCCTGATTACTCGTCCCGCGCCACAATAAAGTCCAAAAGGGCCACAATAAAGTCCAAAAGGGCCACAATAAAGTCCAAAAGGGCCACAATAAAGTCCAAAAGGGCCATAATAAAGTCCAAAAGGGCCACAATAAAGTCCAAAAGGGCCACAATATAGTCCAGGGGAACACAGTAAAGTCTAAAGGGTCACAATAAAGTCCAAAGGGCCACAATAAATTCCAAAAGGGCCATAATAAAGTCCAAAAGGGCCATAATAAAGTCCAAAAGGGCCACAATAAAGTCCAAAAGGGCCACAATATAGTCCAGGGGAACATAATAAAGACTAAAGGGTCACAATAAAGTCCAAAGGGTCACAATAAAGTCCAAGGGGTCACAATAAAGTCCAAAAGGGCCACAATAAAATCCAAAAGAAGCCATAACTTTTTTTTAACATAGTGGTGTAATACAGATAATAATGCCAACGCCACGCCACAAAACAAAGTCCAAGAC
This sequence comes from Homarus gammarus, assembly GCA_958450375.1. Lineage (NCBI taxonomy): Eukaryota > Metazoa > Arthropoda > Malacostraca > Decapoda > Nephropidae > Homarus > Homarus gammarus. Next base: position 3,431,631 of record CAUDMG010001393.1, read on the forward strand.
GCCATAACTCAACACAGTTACAACACAAAAGGTAATGATTATTATACTCCGCCGGGCCATAACAAAATCTAAAGGGGCCATAACTCAATTACGTAATGCCTCCCCCCACCCCTCCCCAACCCCCCCCCCACCCCTCCCCGACCCTCCCCCTAAAAAAATATAGATTATCCCTTCCGTAGCCACAACACAAGACGCCATAATTCTGCTCCATAACGACACACAAGTACTGATTATTGAACTGCTCCACTAAGGTCTTGCTGTGATGTAACTGCGGTAAGGTGTAATTGGCCGGGATTTTTGTTGAGTTTATCGTGTTGACAATTTCGGGGTGTACATGGGTGTATAGACGGAGGTATGGGTGTATAGACGGAGGTATGGGTGTATACAGGGACGCATGGACGTACATATGGACGCACACAGGGACGCATAGATTCACATACGGACTCTTAGACACACACACGGACGCCTGGACGTACACATAGACGCCTGGACGTACACATGGACGCACACAGGGACGCTTGGACGTACACATGGACGCACACAGGGACGCTTGGACGCACACAAGGGAAAAGTTTGACGTTCAACTTTGGTGATTTTGATAAAATATTCACTAAATTATTTCACTCCCTCCTAGTAACAGCCGTAGCAGCAGTAGTGACGGTAACAGCAGCCATAACAGCAGTACTAACAACAGTAATGACGGTAACAGAGGTAGTAATAGCAGTAGTGACGGTAACAGCAGTAGTGACGGTATCAGCAGTAGTAACAGCAGCCGTAACAGCAGTAGTAACAGCAGTAGTAACAGCAGTAGTAGTAACAGCAGTAGTAACAGCAGTAGTGACGGTAACAGCAGCCATAACAGCAGTAGTAACAGCAGTACTAACAACAGTAATGACGGTAACAGAGGTAGTAATAGCAGTAGTGACGGTAACAGCAGTAGTGACGGTATCAGCAGTAGTAACAGCAGTAGTAACAGCAGCCGTAACAGCAGTAGTAACAGCAGTAGTAACAGCAGTAGTGACGGTAACAGCAGTAGTAACAGCAGTAGTAACAGCAGTAGCAACAGCAGCAGGTTTAGTGGCGCTGTTCGTGCAGCGCTTCATCTTATCAGCTGTCTTTATGACTGTTTTAACAGTGAGTGAACACGTCAGACTGTGTGTGTGTGTGTGTATTGTGGCCAGTTTTATGCATGTATGTGTGTGTGTGTGTGTGTATGTATGTATGTATGTATGTATGTATGTGTCGGAGGAGGTCACTTACACCTGTAGGAGCAACAATTAAGAGGTGAGTCAGCTCCATCTTAACACCTCAACACACCTAATTCATTAACACCTGTCTCTCCAAGGTGTGTGTGTCTCTCTCTCTCTCTCTCTCTCTTATATCGTAGACACGCTTGAGAGAGAGAGAGAGAGAGAGAGAGAGAGAGAGAGAGAGAGTAATACACCGTTAAATTAAAGAAGAGAATTGTGTTGTCCGCCAAGAAAGTCCCTTGTTGTTTGTATGTTGGTGACTGTTTGTGTGGTGGTGAATGTTTGTGTGTTGGTGACTGTTTGTGTGGTGGTGACTGTGTGTTGGTGACTGTTTGTGCGTTGGTGACTGTTTGTGTGTTAGTGACTGTTTGTTGGTGACTGTTTGTGTGTTGGTGACTGTTTGTGTGTTGGTGACTGTTTGTGTGTTAGTGACTGTTTGTTGGTGACTGTTTGTGTGTTGGTGACTGTTTGTGTGTTGGTGACTGTTTGTGTGTTAGTGACTGTTTGTTGGTGACTGTCTGTGTGTTGGTGACTGTTTGTGTGTTAGTGACTGTTTGTTGGTGACTGTCTGTGGTGTTGACTGTCTGTGGTAGTGACTGTTTGTGTGTTAGCGACTGTTTGTTGGTGACTGTGTGTTGGTGACTGTTTGTGTGTTGGTGACTGTTTGTGTGTTGGTGACTGTTTGTTGGTGACTGTCTGTAGTGGTGACTGTGTGTTGGTGACTGTCTGTGGTGGTGACTGTGTGTGGTGGTGACTGTGTGTTGGTGACTGTTTGTGTGTTAGTGACTGTCTGTGGTGGTGACTGTTTGTTGGTGACTGTGTTAGTGATTTCTTGACTGTTTGTGTGTTAGTAACTGTAAGGTAACAGCTAACAAACTGCTTTGGGTATTAAGTAAACATAGTAACTGTTGGTGTAATAATTGTGTATGTGTGTATCAATTGTTTGTTTGTGTAGTGATGTGTTTGTGAGGCTGGTAACACCTGCCTTGTGTAGTGAAGATAGCGACACCTGGTGAGGCCACACGAGTCTACTGACCTCTGTTGACCTGACGTGACCTCACCTCAATCACAATAGGGGGTAGTTCTTCCTATTTTTTTTCTAGTTTAATTAGTAAGTTGATCTTCGTTGTTGTATTTGTTTTAATTGGAGAAAAAATATGCAAATGACGTGTTGAGGCAAGAGAATAGGTTAGGTTAGGTTAGGTTAGGTTAGGTCAGGTCAGGTCAGGTCAGGTCAGGTTAGGTTAGGTTAGGTTGGTTTAATTTAGTTTCATTTTAGTTAATTTAGTTTAGTTTAGATTAAGTTAATTTATCATTGGTTAAAGTCGGCTCGTGTGGTCGACTTTCACCAACAGTTTCCACTGTCATTTTTCACTCCTCACTCCAGCAGCTAATCTACATATAATGCATAAAAACATAACTGTGAGGAACCACCACCAAAAATATCAAGAAATAGATTGGCGGAAATAAACTGATACACTATTCTCTCCATAAATGCTTCAGGGTTCGGGATTCAGGTTTCGAGGTTCAGGATTCGGGGTTCAGGGTACGGGATTCGGGATTCGGGGTTCGGGGTTCGGGATTCAGGGTTCGGGATTCAGGGTTCGGGATTCAGGGTTTGGGGTTCGGGGTTCAGAGTTCAGGGTTCGGGATTCGAGATTCAGGGAGAGAGGCGAACAAGCCTTAGTAATTGACTGTACTGAAGATATTACAGCAATATATTATACACCGAGATATAACGAAGCTTTATAACGAAGGGAAAATACCCATTAACTTGTCCAAGAATCAGTGAGGTTAAATTTTGTCCTCCAAGAATCAGTGAAGTTAAATTTTGTCCTCCAAGAATCAGCGAAGTAAAATTTTGTAACTATGGAAAGAATTTTGAACATGGAAGGGAAATTTTTAATACTTATGGTTGACAAAACTGTTCAAATTATGGTGCCATATACTTCAGGCTGTAAAGATAAAAGATTATTTTAATGCTGCCTCTTGAAGGGGGACTTACATAACCTAACCTAACCTAACCTAACCTAACCTAACCTAACCTAACCCAACCCAACCCAACCTAACCCAACCTAACCTAACCCAACCCAACCTAACCCAACCCAACCTAACCAAACCTATCCTAACTAGCTACAACAGTCTTAGTGTACTCTCGGCGCCATATTGGATGGGTGGATGGAAGGAAGGATGGAGGATGAGAGGAAGGATAGGTGAATGGGCGGGAGGATGGGCGGCAGGAAGGATGGGTGGCTAGGCTGCAGGAAGGATGGGTGGCTAGGCTGCAGGATGGTTGAGTGGGTGGCAGGTCAGAGCCAGACAGGATAAAGTATATGGGGGCGGAGGCAGGATACCTCTCATTATCTTAACTACTTACTCAGTTCAGGTCGACGGTGGGAGTACTGTGGTGGTGGTAGGAGGTACTGTGGTGGTGCTGTGGTAGTGTGGTGTTGTGGCAGGTACTGAGGTAATTGGTGTTAAGTACAGTGTGGACGTGTGTGTGTGTGTGTGTGTGTGTAGTATAATCTTACGACACACACAGACACATTAACGCAACACCTGGATAACAACACCTGTGGCTCTTACGGTTCCTAGGGGTGAGGGGTCAAGAGGAGGTGAAATTAGCAATATGTGCATCTTATCACCTCTCTCTCTCTCTCTCTCTCTCTCTCTCTCTCTCTCTCTCTCACGTCTGATAGTTTTCCACTTTCACTATCTACAAGAAGAACTTACAACCCCACTTAGACCATTACCAAATATACATAATTCAAGAAACTAATCTAGACTAGAATTCAGATTTAACACCACAAATGAATTTCCACAACTAACTTTAATACACACACACACAAAAAAAAAAAAAATACTAATCCCAAATTATATATACTGTATATATTAGAGATGGATATGGATACCCGCATCTGCAGACGTTAAAATTTCACATCCACATCCACGGCTGTGATGAATTTGACACCCGATTCATCAGTGAACATATCCGACATAATATATAGACCTTCATAACTCAGCTCATGCACTCTGGCCTTGCTGGAATATTGCACTGAATTTGCCGAGTTAGGTCGAAGTTTTCCACCCAATTGAGATGATTTGCCGAGTTAGGTCGATTTGCCGAGTTAGGTCCAAGTTTTATACCCATTTGAGATGATGCTGACATTCATCTCAAGTTATTATCAAACAGAAGAGATGAATGAGGTGACCCAGTACACACAATTATAAATCACTATACACAGAATGTTATAATAGAGAATATTTTGAATTTATTGAAAAGTAAAGTGAAGAATATTTTGAGGGTGATGTAAGGTATCGGTCTAGCAGGCCATATTAGACAACCACACTACACTACACCACACTGCACTACACTACACTACACTACACTGATCAATACGTGACAGTGTACAGCAGTTAAAAAAAAATTGCTAGGTGTAATTGGCATAATATAGTGTATGTACTGTACTTACTGTGAGTCCGAGTCTGTGTTCAACTCACCCAACTTGACGCAAAATGTGTCGGCTGATTTAAATAGATTAACGCGAATTCGGAAAACGTTGACGACATGCTAAAATTTACCTGGGGGATGGTGGCAGTGCTAAAGCCAGTCGAATTAGCCCAAATTCCGAATTAGTGAATACCGAATTAATGAGAGTTGAGTGTGCACAGTGAGGGGCGAAATTATCTTATCTTCCCAGTTTTAGATGAAAGTATCGCGCAATACTCCTCGACCCTTCCAACACACACACACACACACTCTGGGAAACTTCTCAACAGTTAGCGGGGTGTAGCGTGGACTTATCCCTAGTTTCCCGGTGCATGATTCAATTACACTGAGAAACGCAGTAATCTACAGTGAAATATACCATTTACTACACGAACCACTCTGGGATGTTTTGAACCGCGGTATTCTTAATGTTCCGTGTGGAGGCTCAGAGCTTCTCGGCTACACAACCAGAGACAAAACTGGAAATATTGTATCAGTAGTCATTAACCCTAACAACTCCTGGCTTTTAGAGGTCAAGAGGTTAAAGGTTAGGGTCACAGCTGCTATATTTTTGGGAACAAGAGGTGAAGGTTTAGGTCAAAATGGCTCTATTGTAGTGATCAAAGCCACTGTGTGTTAAGAGGCTGAAAGGCCAGTCAGACGTGAGTTGGTACCTCCCTCGAGTGCACTATAGTGGTAGCTAACATTTATGAAGCCACCATACAGTCACCACACCCCATACAGACACCATACAACCTGGTAGTGGTGTGCAAATGAGTTTCAACCTTCCCCTAATGATATGTTAATTCTATTTTTTATAGTGTGTGTGTGTGTGTGTGTGTGTGTGTGTTCTCCCTTACCCCAGGCGTGTGTCAGGTTTAATGTACAATGTTAAGTGGATGCAGCTGTCTCCCCCCTCCCTCCCTCCCTCCCTTCCTCCCTCCCTCCCTTCCTCTCTCTCCCTGTAACTTTAACTCGCCTTGTACCTCTGCTCCCTGTCCCTCCCTCCATCTTCCTGTGTTTCCCTCCCTTACTTCCTCCCTCCTTCCTTCTCCCTTCACACTTTTCTACTTCTCCCTCTCTGCCTTCCCTCTTTCCCTCCAAACTGTTCTTCCGTCTTCTCTCTTTTCTCTTGATTTCCTCCCTTCTCTTACATCTTTTTTTCCTTTTCTTTTCCCCTTCCTTCCTCTTCTCATATCTCCTTCCCTTCCTTCCTACTTCTCTTCCATGGTTTTCTCTCACTCTTTATCCCATGTTTGTCCTCTCTCTCTCTCTCTCTCTCTCTCTCTCTCTCTCTCTCTCTCTCTCTGGTCAATAAGCCCAGTAGGAATATCATTCGCCACATTGACCACCAAAATGACGTTTGGATCATCACTTCAGGGTTCTTACAAGTCCTGGAAAATCCTGGAAATTTGAGACGATTCCTTTCAGTATTTTGGAAGTCGAGGCTAAGACTTTTCTTTGAAGTTCTGGAAATCCTTGGAAAATCTTGAAAAAGTCTTGAAAGTCCCGAAAAGGCCTGGGAAAGTCTTGAAAGTCCTGAAAAAGCCCTGAAAACGTCTTGAAAGTCTTGAAAAAGTCCTGGAAAAGTCTTGAAAGGCCTGAAAAAGCCTTGGAAAAGTCTTCAAATTTCAGACTACTGTAATAGCTCAACCCCACTATATCAACACCAATGTGACCATAATATTATCGTTTTAGAGTTTTATAGGTTCACACAAAGTCGAACACACGATAGATCCCTAAACGTCATCTCATATGCAGCTAGGCAGTGCGAGGGTGGGGGGGGGGGGGGCGCCCCTAGTCGACCCAACTGAAGAAGTGGGCACTAAATTTTATGACCGAGGAAGTAAAAAGGAGATAAATAAGACTACAATTTCGACTATGTTTTTTTCCCCCCTGTATACTTGAGGGTTAGTGTTCAGTGTGCTATATCCACACCGCCTCTTAAAGGGTACGACGAAGCGGAAGTAGATGTAAATACTGACACACACACACACACACACACACACACACACACACATTATAACCCGCAAACTCATTTAAGTACACAAACAGTTACTCAGAGATGACGTTATGAGAACTCGTTAATAAACTGTTTACTTCACAAGCAAACAACTAGTGTAAATTTCTCCCTAATTACCATCTTTATTTACTTCAACAGTAAAACGGTTCTGTTGAGACTGTTAACGGTGTATGAGAGACTGTTTTCATACACCTCACTATACAAGTATACACCAATAGCACTATACACGAAAACAGGTGTAAACAGTTTGTAAATTAGGACTGTAAATACTTCATTCGTAAATTGATAAACACGATATACACCATACGAGTCATATTTGAGTACTTACCATACACAATATCACAATATACTGTACATATAACCACCATACATCACTATACATTATACATCAATATACAGTATTAGTTCTATACACTACAAAATACACCGGCTTGTACACTCACCATACAGGTCCATACACCGTCACTTCTCGCCACGTCTGCAAAAATAAATACATGAATAAATTAATAAAAATAAATAAAAAATTAAAATAAAAAATAAATGAAAAAAATAATAAAAATAAGTAAATAAATAAATAAGTAAATAAATAAATAAAATTATATCAAATTTACACTGAGACTAGATCTTTACTAGACACGTTTACTTAACACTAACTGGAAATATAAAAAAGTATCTCTGTAACATACATAAATACATACATACATACATACATACATACAAAGATGATGGGGGCAAAATGGCGTCGGAATTTCAGAGAGACTTGACCTTAACTAGACACGACGTCTTTGATAAAGTGAATGAGTGTCAGTGTGTGGGTGGGGTGGGGAGGGGGGGGGGTGTGTGTTAGTGCCGGAGTCCTTCCTTCCTTCCTTCCTTCCTTCCTTCCTTCCTGCTTCTGTCTTCTTTACATTCTTCCCTACCTTCTCTCTCTCTCTCTCTCTCTCTCTCTCTCTCTCTCTCTCTCTCTCTCTCTCTCCCCTCCATCCCTCCATAAGCCTGATGTATATCTTGGGCTTAACGTCTTACCCTTCCCCCTCACCTCTCCATCCCTCCCTCCCCTCACACATCACCTCTCCCCCCCTCCCCCTCCCCTCACCCCTCCCCCCCTCCCCTCCCCTCACGTTGCCTCCTTTCCTTATCCTCCCCCTCACACCCATCTAACTCTTCCCCTTAAATATATAATTTACTCAACTCTCTCTCACCCCTCACCCCGACCCTACTAGCACCCCACCTCACCTCCTCTCCCCTTCCCTTTACACCCCACCTCACCTCCTCCCCTTCCCTTTACACCCCACCTCACCTCCTCCCCCTCCCTTTACACCCCACCTCACCTCCTCCCCCTCCCTTTACACCCCACCTCACCTCCTCCCCTTCCCTTTACACCCCACCTCACCTCCTCCCCCTCCCTTTACACCCCACCTCACCTCCTCCCCTTCCTTTTACACCCCACCTCACCTCCTCCCCTTCCCTTTACACCCCACCTCACCTCCTCCCCTTCACACCCCACCTCACCTCCTCCCCTTCCCTTTACACCCCACCTCACCTCCTCCCCCTCCCTTTACACCCCACCTCACCTCCTCCCCTTCCCTTTACACCCCACCTCACCTCCTCCCCTTCCCTTTACACCCCACCTCACCTCCCCTTCCCTTTACACCCCACCTCACCTCCTCCCCCTCCCTTTACACCCCACCTCACCACCTACCCCTCCCTTTACACCCCACCTCACCTCCTCCCCCTCCCTTTACACCCCACCTCACCTCCTACCCCTCCCTTTACACCCCACCTCACCTCCTCCCCTTCCCTTTACACCCCACCTCACCTCCTCCCCTTCCCTTTACACCCCACCTCACCTCCTCCCCTTCCCTTTACACCCCACCTCACCTCCCCTTCCCTTTACACCCCACCTCACCTCCTCCCCTTCCCTTTACACCCCACCTCACCTCCTCCCCCTCCCTTTACACCCCACCTCACCTCCTACCCCTCCCTTTACACCCCACCTCACCTCCTCCCCTTCCCTTTACACCCCACCTCACCTCCTCCCCTTCCCTTTACACCCCACCTCACCTCCTCCCCTTCCCTTTACACCCCATCTCACCTCCTCCCCTTCCCTTTACACCCCCATCTCACCTCCTCCCCCTCCCTTTACACCCCACCTCACCTCCTACCCCTCCCTTTACACCCCACCTCACCACCTACCCCTCCCTTTACACCCCACCTCACCTCCTCCCCCTCCCTTTACACCCCACCTCACCTCCTCCCCTTCCCTTTACACCCCACCTCACCTCCTCCCCCTCCCTTTACACCCCACCTCACCTCCTCCCCTTCCCTTTACACCCCACCTCACCTCCTCCCCCTCCCTTTACACCCCACCTCACCTCCTACCCCTCCCTTTACACCCCCTCCCACCTACCCAGACCCACCAACATAATTCGTCTCAATTTTCTCGGTAGACGCTGAGGAGATCTCCCCAGTGAAGAGCTTCTCTCTCTACTTTCTCTCATCTCTCTCTGTCTGTCTCTCTTTCTCTACTTTCTCTCTCTCTCTCTTTCTCTCTTTATTTTATTTCATCGCAAGTTATGTTTACTCTCTTACTTTCTTTCTGCCGCATTTCTTACAGAGAGAGAGAGAGAGAGAGAGAGAGAGAGAGAGAGAGACGCCATTAAACTCCTCCAATTCCCTCGTGTTTCTTCCCTTGACTAAAACTTTTCTTTATTTTATTTTTTCTTTATTCCCTCCTTTATCATCCTCTTCTTCGTCCTTTTATTTCCATCTATTTTATTGCTTTTGTTCAGTTTTTATTATATTCTTGTCTTTTATTTCTTTACTTTATCATTGTTTGTTTTATTCCCTATACCTTTGTCTGAGTTATTAACACTGGTACAAAAATGTTCAAAATGTTCATCACTGGTACAAAAATGTTCAAAATATTCATCACTGGTACAAAAATGTTCAAAATATTCATCTGTGGGACAAAAATGTTCAAAATGTTCATCACTGGTACAAAAATGTTCAAAATATTCATCTGTGGGACAAAAATGTTCAAAATGTTCATCACTGGTACAAAAATGTTCAAAATATTCATCACTGGTGCAAAAATGTTCAAAATATTCATCACTGGTACAAAAATGTTCAAAATTGTTCATCTGTGGGACAAAAATGTTCAAAATTGTTCATCTGTGGGACAAAAATGTTCAAAATGTTCATCACTGGTACAAAAATGTTCAAAATATTCATCACTGGTACAAAAATGTTCAAAATTGTTCATCTGTGGGACAAAAATGTTCAAAATTGTTCATCTGTGGGACAAAAATGTTCAAAATTGTTCATCTGTGGGACAAAAATGTTCAAAATGTTCATCACTGGTACAAAAATGTTCAAAATATTCATCTGTGGGACAAAAATGTTCAAAATGTTCATCACTGGTACAAAAATGTTCAAAATATTCATCACTGGTGCAAAAATGTTCAAAATTGTTCATCTGTGGGACAAAAATGTTCAAAATTGTTCATCTGTGGGACAAAAATGTTCAAAATGTTCATCACTGGTACAAAAATGTTCAAAATATTCATCACTGGTACAAAAATGTTCAAAATGTTCATCACTGGTACAAAAATGTTCAAAATGTTCATCACTGGTACAAAAATGTTCAAAATGTTCATCACTGGTACAAAAATGTTCAAAATGTTCATCACTGGTACAAAAATGTTCAAAATGTTCATCACTGGTACAAAAATGTTCAAAATGTTCATCACTGGTACAAAAATGTTCAAAATTGTTCATCTGTGGGACAAAAATGTTCAAAATTGTTCATCTGTGGGACAAAAATGTTCAAAATGTTCATCACTGGTACAAAAATGTTCAAAATGTTCATCACTGGTACAAAAATGCTCAAATTGTTCATCACTGGTACAAAAATGTTCAAATTGTTTATCACTGGTACAAAAATGCTCAAATTGTTCATCACTGGTACAAAAATGTTCAAATTGTTCATCACTGGTACAAAAATGCTCAAATTGTTCATCACTGGGACATAAATATCTACCATTGATAGACAGAAAGATAAACAGACTGACACAGACAGACAGAGAAAAAGTGAGAAAAAATGTGTGAGAGAGAGAGAGAGAGAGAGAGAGAGAGAGAGAGAGAGAGAGAGTAGTCTTAATGGATCTTATTTGATTGAGGAGAAGCTGACACAGCTCTCTCTCTCTCTTTTTTCTCTCACTCAATATTAAAGAAAGTCTCTCTCTCTCTCTCTCTCTCACACTATTAAAGATAGTCTCTCGCTCTCTCAATATTAAAGAGTCTCTCTCTCAAAATTAAAGATAGTGTCTCTCTCTCTCTCTCTCCAAATATTAAAGATAGTATCTCTCTTAATATTAAAGATAGACTCTCTCTCTCTCAATATTAAAGTTAGTCTCTCTCTCTCTCTCTCTCTCTCTCAATATTAAAGTTAGTCTCTCTCTCTCTCTCTCTCTCTCTCTCTCTGTCAATATTAAAGATAATCTCTCTCTCTCTCTCTCCCTCAATATTAAAGATAGTCTCTCTCTCTCTCAACATTAAAGATAGTCTATCTCTCTCTCTCTCACCAGGTCATGCTGCGGTAGCGACGCCCTCCACACCCACCCCCCCACCCCAGGCTCCCCCGGATGGCCCAATAAGGTACGTGGGGATCCCCTGCATGTACGTGGGACACCCTGTATGTACGTGGGGACCCTCTGAGTGTACGTGGGTGCTCTTGAATGTACGTGGGTGCCCTCTCTATGTACGTGGGGCCCCTCTGTATGTACATGGGGCCCCTCTGTATGTACGTGAGGCTCCTCTGAGTGTATGTGGGTGCTCTTGAATGTACGTGGGTGCCCTCTGTATGTACGTGAGGCCCCTCTCAGTGTACGTGGGTGCTCCTGAATGTACGTGGGTGCTCTTGAATGTACGTGGGTGCCCTCTATGTACGTGAGGCCCCTCTGAGTGTACAAGGGGCCCCTCTGAGTGTACGTGGAGCCCCTCTGAGTGTACGTGGGGCCCCGTTAGTGTACGTGGGTGCTCTTTAGTGTACGTGGGTCCCCTCTGAGTGTACGTGGGCCCCTTTAGTGTTCTTGGGTCCCATCTGAGTGTACGTGGGCCCCTTTAGTGTACGCGGGGCCCCTGTGAGTGTACGTGGGTCCCCCTCTGGGTGTACGTGGGTGCTCTTTAGTGTACGCGGGTCCCCTCTGAGGGTACGTGGGTCCCCTCTGAGTGTACGTGGGCCCCTTTAGTGTACGTGGGTCCCCTTTGAGTTTACCTGGATAACTATTATTATTATTATTATTATTATTATTATTATTATTCTCAAAACATTCGTCGGGAATTGTCAAAATATAAAATAAATATATAACTATAAAATACACAAGACTCACAAACAGTATTTAAACAGAATGAATTATGCAAACAAACAAAAAAGCCTCTGTGTGTGTTTGAGAGAGAGAGAGAGAGAGAGAGAGAGAGAGAGAGAGAGAGAGAGAGAGAGAGAGTTTTACCATTTTGTATTGACATTTCTAGTGAATATAGAAAAGAACACACACACACACACACACACACACACACACTTGTCAACCCTCAGTGAGACAGGACGTGCCCCGAAGGCGCTCCCGGTTTTAGCAGCCAGGCCGAGTCTGTTTGGCCCTGCCACTCCCCCTGCTATACCCCAACGCCCTACCAGCCTTACTACACCAGGATCGATTCAGCAAAACATTCTAGTGATTAGTGAACGATTGATTACGGAGCAGTGCAATAAGTGATTACCATACAGTGCTCGATAGTGCACCCCAAGGAAAAGTCAGACAGTGGGCACTTTATCGGTCCCCTTTAAAGTGCCAGTGACAAGGACCACCGCGGTGTTTACATATATCGTGAAAACTGTGTCGGCGACCCCAAGCACCAGGGACAAAGACCCACGGTCTTTACGACTGACAAATACTAACAGATGTCTACCAGTGTCAGTGTCCCTCAAAGTGCCGCCAGTGACAAACACTTCCGTCCGCCCACAACAGATTTCAACAGATGGCCACCAATCACTTACTCCCGACGCACTCTGTACCATCTAAAGCGTGGGAACGGTTATCCTGATGGCAGTGTTATCGCGCTACTCAAGTCACTAAACCTATTCCACGCGCGGAGCCGTAGACAAGGCCGTCATGCACATAAGCCCATTAGAACCGTAACCTCCACTAGGAAACCGGAGAAACCCACCCCTGACAGACCATACCACCACACTGAAGTTCCACGGATATGGTATGATCTCCCGTCTTTACTGCTATCCAACGTCACTTCCCTAGCTAACAAGTTCGACGAGCTGGCAACTACAGTCAGGTCAACCGCCGCGAGCGTCGTTGCCATATGTGAGGCCTGGCAAATTGTGCCTGAAACGTGTCATATTGAGGGATATCAACTCTTTCATCACCTTCGTTCACAAAGACGCGGAGGGGGCGTTGCCCTCTTCTGTCAAGATGACCTACGCCCGTCACGCCTGGATGTTCAAGTCCCAGCAGATGTGGAAGCATTATGGGTACGTGTCGTGCTAAGAGCCCACCCACGCAACACTGCTTCCATTATAATCTGTGTGGCATACCATCCGCCTCGATCACCCACCAGAGACACTCTTATCAATCATCTCATCACCACCTCAGACCACCTCAGAGTTAGGTACCCATGTGCCAAGTTAATATTATGTGGGGATTTAAATGAAATTGACACCACTGATATCCAGGACCAGCTATCACTATCACAAGTTGTGACCTTCCCCACACACGGTCAAAATACCCTGGACCTTATCTTAACTGACTTAGCGGACCAGTACCAACCACCTCAACCAATGCCTCCTATCGGGTGTAGCACACACTTATCAGTGCTCTGGTCCCCAGCTGCCACTCCCACTCAAGTACAGAGACCCTACATCAAGACCTACAGGCCGATTACTGACTCTGCAGTGCGCCTCTTCGGGCAGTGGATAGTTCACCATCCCTGGACTGAAGTACTTAGCGTGGATGACGTGGAAACCAAATGGATAAATTATACCAACACCACCACGCAAGCTCACCACCACTTCTTCCCCGAGAAGTCCGTCAGATCTCACCCAGCTGACTTGCCCTGGATCACACCTCGGATCAAAAGACTTATGCAACAGAGAGACAGAGCCTTTCATCTCAATGACCACATCCGCTACAGGTCCCTTCGCAACCGAGTCATCCGCGAAATACGCACTGCAAAGAAGTCCCACTACCCAACCAAATTACAACACCTGAAACAGACCAACATCAGTCAATGGTATGGTAAGCTTAAAGAACTCTGTGGACTAAACAATAAGACACACCCCCTCCCCTTCCTTAGCCATCTCACTAGTGTTGACGCAGCTGAGCAAACAAATAACCATTTCGCTACTATATGCCAGACGCTCCCACGGCTTGACACAACCACTCTCCCTGCTTACCTACCAGCCTCCCTTCCCACTGACTTAGTAGAAGAATTTGACGTAGCAAAACGCCTGGACAAACTAAAATTAAAACGCTCTACCACCCCCATTGACTTACCAATGAAACTCTTCAAGGAGTTCTCCCCGGAGCTTGCTAAACCCCTCTGCTCCATCATCAATGCTTCTCTCAGTCAAGCCAGATGCCCAGCTGACTGGAAGACCTCTTATGTATCACCAGTGCCCAAGTCAACCAGCCCACAATCCTTAAATCAGCTACGACCTATTGCAATCACCCCAATACCCAGCCTAATCTGTGAAAGTTTTGTGTTCGACTGGGCTTATGCTGATATTGCAGGAGTCGTAGACCCTCAGCAATTTGGCAACATGAAAACTTCCTCCACCACTCACTGTCTTGTCAGCTTTCTCGATTACATATACCGCCATCTCGAGAAACGAAAAACGTCTGTAGCTGTCGCCTTCATTGATTTCACTAAAGCGTTCGACCTAGTCGACCACAATATAATCATCAACAAAGCTATTGACCTCGGGCTTCGAAGAAGCCTCATACCATGGCTTACAGACTTCCTCAGTGACCGACGCCAAGCTGTACGCTTCCGAGGGGCTGTCTCCACCTTTCAGTCACTCACCTGTGGCGTCCCCCAAGGCACCAAGATGGGACCACTCTGCTTCCTTATGCTCATCAATGATGCCCTAAGAGAAACCCCTGCTCGCTGGAAATATGTCGACGACTCCACCATTGGGATCAGCGTCAACAATTCTGCTCCCAACTATACCGCCCTTCAGGATTTATTGAACAGTCTCCAAAACTGGGCTACCAACAACCATGTCACCATCAACCATACCAAGACCATGGTTATGCACATCAACCTCTCCTCCGACATTGTCCCACCTCCTTCCATTACTCTAGGTCCGAACACACTCCAGGTCGTAGATTCCACGAAGCTCCTCGGCGTCACCATAGACAACAAACTAAATTGGAAACCACACGTCAATGAAGTTGTCAAATCCTCCAGTTTCCGTCTCCACCTCCTCCGCCGACTCAAGTCCCTCGGAGTTCCTGCACACGAGCTCCTCAGTGTTTACACAACATTCATACTTCCCAAGCTCACCTATGCCTCCCCCACCTGGTCTTCCTCCCTAAATGCCACACAACGTAAACACCTAGAAAAAGTGCAAAAGAGGGCATGCAAGATTATTCTCTCCTCCTCCTACTCCACATATCAAGAAGCGCTCAACACACTGACCCTTTCGACTCTCACTGACCATCACCACGACCTCATCTGCAAATTTGGTAAGAAGCTTCTACACCATCCCCGACACCGGCTCCTACTACCACCCGAGGTCCCTTGTCCGAGAATTGCTGTTCGACACCACAACCGCATCCAGCCCATACGTGCACGAACTGATCGCTATAAGAACAGCCCAGTCCCAACCATTGTAAAAATTATCAATAACTTGTAATACTGTAACACTGTCACTATGTTGAATTGAACTGTAGTTTGAGCTTTTCCCCATCTAAGTTATTATATGTCTTATTTGTGTCACTTATGTTACTTGTATATTATTTGTAATTCGTAACCCACTCCCCAAATATGTAACTGTATATTTTCAGCCTTCTGGCTGCCAAGCTCTTTCAATAAACCGTTAATTATTATTATTATTATTATTATACACACACACACACACACACGCCTAACACTATACCGTACACCATGCCATTAAATCACTATACACAGAAGAAAATAAAAACATCCTCCCTTCCCGCCCCCCCCCCCCCCCAAAAAAAAATTCTGATAGGACCTGAAAAAAAAAAAATAAGAAAGTAAAGAAACAAGATCCGTGGGCAAACAAACAAACGCCCTCAGTCCTCCCCCCCCCCCACCCCCTATTGAGCTTTACTTGGTATTTGGAGACGAGAAAGGGAGAGGGGGAAAAGGGAAGAGTGGAGCAGGGGGGGGTCTCTCTCTCTCTCTCTCTCTCTCTCTCTCTCTCTCTCTCTCTCTCTCTCTCTCTAGGTTGTCGTGTATAAACTAACCCAAAAAGTCGGAAATGTCAATAGAGCCAATACGGTACCTGTGTTTGTGTAGTGAAGCGAGTGTGTCACGAGATACTCCACACGAGGTGAAATAACACACCACAGCCTTATATTAGTACACTTGGCTTGTGACCACTTGAAAGGTTGACTCGGCGGTGCTAACATATAATACAAATAAATATGAGGGTCCGGGTGTACTGGATCGAGCTGCCTGACTCGTAAACTTTAAGATAATAACACTGAGAAGTGGAGGAATGGCTCATCCATCAACAAAACGGTGATGGGTTGGTGAGTGAGTCATAACGTACAGCACTAAGCAACTAGTGACTGGTAACTGTTCATTCATTGGTTGCTATGGGAGTTGTGACGTTACGCACTTAGCAACCAATGAGTTTCTACTATTGTTATATGGTTGTACCTCGAGTTGAAGGCTGGTCAGCCCGAGGGCCATCTAGACGTCAACAGCCCGTGTCAAGGAATAGTCCGAGAAGACCAGACAGCTCGCCAACTGCACTGGCTAACCATTACCCCAGAACACGATTCACAAATCGATAAACATCCAGGTCCCCAATTACTGCTGGGTAGACAGAGGCAAATGGCGTAAAGAAACTTGCCCACAGTTTCACCCTGCCCGAGGATCGAACCCGGGTCCATTGGCTTACAAGGCGAGCATGTTGACCATTACATCGTGCACACACACACACACACACACACACACAGGGAAGTTGTTCTTTTGTTATTTATACCCGTAAACACTATAATCGCGACAAGGTGAGCCAATCCCGTGTGTGGTGAGGAAGAATACCATCTAGCTCAGCAGGACACGGGATAGATTAGCTAATCCCGGGAGGTTGAGGAGCGTATCAACTAACTCACTGGGGGGGGGGGGGGGGCAGGACGGAGGCAGGTGATGTAGTGGTGCTGACCTTGACGGTAACAGGAGGCAGGTGGCGGTGTGTGGCCCATCGCTTCCCGCCCGCCACAAACACTCACACAAACAGGACCACAAACATAAACTGCTATAGAGACACCCGCCGCCACAAACAGCCACACGGACCACCGCCGCCGCCACCACAAACAGCCACACAGACCACCGCCACCGCCACACAGACCACCGCCGCCATCGCCTGTCGTCTCGTGTTGTGGCCACCTGACTCTAACTTCCTCTCACCATTGTATACAAACACACACACACACACACACACACACACACACAGGCACAAAAGCATGAATATTCGCAAATACGCACAGGTACTGTATACACGCACACACACATGTGAGTAGTGTGACCACATTACTGTACTACTTATATGGGTAGTGTGGCCACATAACTGAACCACTCATATGGGTAGTGTGGCCACATAACTGTACTACTTATATGGGTAGTGTGGCCACATAGCTGAACCACTCATATGGGTAGTGTGACCACATTACTGTACTACTTATATTGGTAGTGTGGCCACATAACTGTACTACTTATATTGGTAGTGTGGCCACATTACTGAACCACTCATATGGGTAGTGTGGCCACATAACTGAACCACTCATATGGGTAGTGTGGCCACATAACTGTACTACTTATATGGGTAGTGTGGCCACATAACTGTACTACTTATATGGGTAGTGTGGCCACATAACTGTACTACTTATATTGGTAGTGTGGCCACATAACTGAACCACTCATATGGGTAGTGTGGCCACATAACTGAACCACTCATATGGGTAGTGTGGCCACATAACTGTACTACTTATATGGGTAGTGTGGCCACATTACTGTACCACTTACATTGGTAGTGTGGCCACATTACTGTACCACTTACATGGTAGTGTGGCCACATTACTGTACCACTTACATTGGTAGTGTGGCCACATAACTGTACTACTTATATTGGTAGTGTGGCCACATAACTGAACCACTCATATGGGTAGTGTGGCCACATTACTGTACCACTTACATTGGTAGTGTGGCCACATAACTGTACTACTTATATGGGTAGTGTGGCCACATTACTGTACCACTTACATTGGTAGTGTGGCCACATTACTGTACCACTTACATGGTAGTGTGGCCACATTACTGTACCACTTACATTGGTAGTGTGGCCACATTACTGTATCACTTACATGGTAGTGTGGCCACATTACTGTACCATTATATGGGTAGTGTGGCCACATTACCTTACCACGAATATTGATAATGTGACCACAGTACTGGGCCACATCCTAGTCTGGTCACGTGCCGGTAGGAAATCACCTAAGGAGGGCTAGCTGAGAGAGAGAGAGAGAGAGAGAGAGAGAGAGAGAGAGAGAGAGAGAGAGAGAGAGAGAGAGAGACTTCCACATTAACATTCGCCTCTTCTCCACACAAGGGTCACACGTTCTTACGTCCTCTCCCGTTTATTTTAGCCCGTGTGTGTGTGTGTGTGTGTGTGTGTGTGTGTGTGTGTGTACAACGACCAACACATTCCCTAACCTAAACTTAAAATTTACGAGACTCTAATGATGATTCAAAATGGCGGATAAATAGCACCGAGACTATACCGTAATTAGACATTAGTTACCTGGAGGTACAGGTAAGGGAGGGGAGGGGGGGGGGTGAGGTGGGGAGGAGAGTGCCAAGGAGGGTCGAGTGCCTCTCTCCCTCTTCTGGAACTACCACAACTTGGCCCTCTGACGGTGCTGTTAATTGTCTCTCTCTCTCTCTCTCTCTCTCTCCCTTCGTTCTCTCTCTCTCTCTCTCTCTCTCTCTCTCTCTCTCCCTTCGTTCTCTCTCTCTCTCTCTCTCTCTCTCTCTCTCTCCACTAATACATAATCAGAATGCAAGCCGTGGGTGTCAGTGATCCCGGGCGGTGAGAGTGAGGGAGAGTGGTGGTGAGAGTGAGGGAGAGTGGTGGTGAGAGTGAGGGAAAGTGGTGGTGAGAGTGAGGGAAAGTGGTGGTGAGAGTGAGGGAAAGTGGTGGTGAGAGTGAAGGAAAGTGGTGGTGAGAGTGAGCGAGAGTGGTGGTGAGAGTGAGGGAAAGTGGTGGTGAGAGTGAGGGAAAGTGGTGGTGAGAGTGAGGGAGAGTGGTGGTGAGAGTGAGGGAGAGTGGTGGTGAGAGTGAGGGAAAGTGGTGGAGAGAGTGAGGGACAGTGATGGTGAGAGTGAGGGAAAGTGATGGTGAGAGTGAGGGAAAGTGATGGTGAGTGAGGGAAAGTGGTGGTGAGAATGAGGGAAAGTGGTGGTGAGAGTGAGGGAAAGTGGTGGTGAGAGTGAGGGAGAATGGTGGTGAGAGTGAGGGAAAGTGGTGGTGAGAGTGAGGGAAAGTGGTGGTGAGAGTGAGGGAAAGTGGTGGTGAGAGTGAAGGAAAGTGGTGGTGAGAGTGAGGGAAAGTGGTGGTGAGAGTGAGGGAAAGTGGTGGTGAGAGTGAGGGAAAGTGGTGGTGAGAGTGAGGGAAAGTGGTGGTGAGAGTGAGGGAGAGTGATGGTGAGAGTGAGGGAAAGTGGTGGTGAGAGTGAGGGAAAGTGGTGGTGAGAGTGAGGGAGAGTGGTGGTGAGTGAGGGAAAGTGGTGGTGAGAGTGAGGGAAAGTGGTGGTGAGAGTGAGGGAAAGTGGTGGTGAGAGTGAGGGAAAGTGATGGTGAGAGTGAGGGAAAGTGATGGTGAGAGTGAGGGAAAGTGGTGGTGAGAGTGAGGGAGAGTGGTGGTGAGAGTGAGGGAAAGTGGTGGTGAGAGTGAGGGAAAGTGGTGGTGAGAGTGAGGGAAAGTGGTGGTGAGAGTGAGGGAAAGTGGTGGTGAGAGTGAGGGAGAGTGGTGGTGACAGTGAGGGAAAGTGGTGGTGAGAGTGAGGGAAAGTGGTGGTGAGAGTGAGGGAAAGTGGTGGTGAGAGTGAGGGAAAGTGGTGGTGAGAGTGAGGGAAAGTGACGGTGAGAGTGAGGGAAAGTGATGGTGAGAGTGAGGGAAAGTGGTGGTGAGAGTGAGGGAAAGTGGTGGTGAGAGTGAGGGAGTGTGAAAGGGTAAGAGCCACACACACAAACACCTCTTCACCAACAAACAAACAAACAAACAAACAAACACCTCTCCCCAACACACACACAAACCCTCGGCCATTAGCGCCCGGAATACCAAGAATTCGCTTACTTGTAAATGTAAAGTATTTTTTAAAGACCTTTTTTGGACCAAACTTTTGTGGTCCAGACGGAGGGAATTATGCTTTTATGGCGCTGGTGGTAACACACACACACACACACACACACACACACACACACACACACACACGCACACAGTGTTAAGTGTGGCTTAACCTGAGGCTGTGAGCTAGCATCAGGCGCGTGTACATGCATACTTAACCCAGCTCCTAGAACGTAAACACACGCACATACACATGTATATATGCACACACACAGACACATAACACCTACCTACACACATGCATACGTAACCCCCCCCCCCTCACCACACACACACACACATTCCAGAAATAATATCGTTGAAAATATAAACCCCTGACCTGACCTCTTGTATAGGAGTTACGTGACAAAGACCTCTCTCTCTCTCTCTCTCTCTCTCTCTCTCTCATAACTCATCTTAACACAGGCACATCACCCGACCGTACACGCCATCAGCATATGGTTGGGTGAAGCTCAGGTGCTGGATGAGTTGATTATACAAACAGGCAGACACCTCATGATTACTGACAGACAGACAGACACCTCATGATTACCGACAGACAGACAGGCAGACACCTCATGATTACTGACAGAGAGACAGACAGACAGACAGACACCTCATGATTATTGACAGACAGACAGACAGACACCTCATGATTACTGACTGACAGACAGACATACTGACAGACAGACAGACAAACAGACACCTCATGATTACTGACAGACAGAAAGACAGACAGACAGACACCTTGGTTACCTGTAACTGTATGCCTATACTATTGACACTAAATCTTTTAAAGGAATATAATAATGTTTACATGTATTAATGCTATATGACACCTCAGGTCACAGGGGCCCCATGGAGACTGGGGCCCAGTCCAAACAGGCCCCAGTCTTGATGGGCCCTAGACCTTCTATATTTCTTACTGTTTATGATGTGATGTTTAGTGCAGAGGAAATGTGTTTTTGATGTGTAAAAATAATAATAATAATAATAATAATAATAATAATAATAATAATAATAATAATATTAATAATAATAATAATAATAATAATAATAATAATAATAATAATAATAAGAGTAAGAGTAACAACAACAACAACAACAATAAAAATAATAATAATAATAATAATAATAATAATAATAATAATAATAATAATAATAACAACTAACCCTCCCTCCCCCAGGCGTGTGATGGGTGGCCAACATTATGGGCGTCACCCGCTGGCTACTTGGCCTCCTCTTGTGCCACGCTGGTGTTACCCAGGCCACAGGTGAGTGTTACTAGGGCCACACAGTGTTACTAGGGCCACAGAGTTACCCGGGCTACAAATGTATCTTACCCTGGCTACAGTGTTGAGAGAGAGAGAGAGAGAGAGAGAGAGAGAGAGAGAGAGAGAGAGAGCTGTTAACTATCAACATCACGTGACCGATAACCACAGACATCCATTTTGAGTTGCCTGTACGATAACTCTTTGTCTTTCATAATTTTTTTTGTGTTATTTATCTGTTTTAACTTATAATAGCGTTTAAAAATCATGGAATAGGAGGGTGTTTATTTATTTATTTATTTATTTTGAGTTACGAATGTACTAGTGAAGCTGGGATAGGCCTACGTCTGGCAGGTCGGTGATGGAAATGTTATTGTACTGTAACTGTATGGACTTCCCCTCCCCCCAGTTTCCCCCTCCCCCTCTTCCTCACCAGCCTCTCCCCTAACCAGCCCCCCCCCCACCTCCCTCACCAGCCTCTCCCCATCTCACCAGCCTTCCAAAATTCCACCTTCGGGACACTTCAGAAACACAAACACAACGTCATAACAAATTTCAGCTCTCTATCTTCAAAGCTGTAGCCGTGTATAGCGAACCGACATAGACAGGTGGATTCAGCACACACACACACACACACACACACAGTATATAATAAACCTGACAGACCTTAAATCAGAGAGAGAAATTATGGAGTTAGCCAATCAGAGAGTGTGTTCAACAAGGGATTGTCCAGTCAGAGGGTTCCTGGAAGCCTCAACACAGCAGCCATGGAAGCCTCAACACAGCAGCCATGGAAGCCTCAGCACAGCAGCCATGGAAGCCTCAACACAGCAGCCATGGAAGCCTCAACACAGCAGCCATGGAAGCGTCAACACAACAGCCATGGAAGCGTCAACACAACAGCCATGGAAGCGTCAACACAACAGCCATGGAAGCGTCAACACAACAGCCATGGAAGCCTCAACACAACAGCCATGGAAGCCTCAACACAACAGCCATGGAAGCCTCAACACAACAGCCATGGAAGCCTCAACACAACAGCCATGGAAGCGTCAACACAGCAGCCATGGAAGCGTCAACACAACAGCCATGGAAGCCTCAACACAGCAGCCATTGAAGCCTCAAGACAGCAGCCATGGAAGCCTCAACACAACAGCCATGGAAGCCTCAACACAGCAGCCATGGAAGCCTCAACACAGCAGCCATGGAAGTGTCAACACAACAGCCATGGAAGCCTTAACACAGCAGCCATGGAAGCGTTAACACAGCAGCCATGGAAGCGTCAACACAGCAGCCATGGAAGCCTCAACACAGCAGCCATGGAAGCCTCAACACAGCAGCCATGGAAGCGTCAACACAGCAGCCATGGAAGCGTCAACACAGCAGCCATGGAAGCGTCAACACAACAGCCATGGAAGCCTCAACACAGCAGCCATGGAAGCCTCAACACAACAGCCATGGAAGCCTCAACACAGCAGCCATGGAAGCCTCAACACAACAGCCATGGAAGCGTCAACACAGCAGCCATGGAAGCGTCAACACAGCAGCCATGGAAGCCTCAACACAGCAGCCATGGAAGCGTCAACACAGCAGCCATGGAAGCGTCAACACAGCAGCCATGGAAGCCTCAACACAGCAGCCATGGAAGCCTAACACAGCAGCCATGGAAGCGTCAACACAGCAGCCATGGAAGCGTCAACACAGCAGCCATGGAAGCGTCAACACAACAGCCATGGAAGCGTCAACACAACAGCCATGGAAGCCTCAACACAGCAGCCATGGAAGCGTCAACACAACAGCCATGGAAGCCTCAACACAGCAGCCATGGAAGCGTCAACACAACAGCCATGGAAGCCTCAACACAGCAGCCATGGAAGCGTCAACACAGCAGCCATGGAAGTCTAACACAGCAGCCATGGAAGCCTCAACACAGCAGCCATGGAAGCCTCAACACAGCAGCCATGGAAGCGTCAACACAACAGCCATGGAAGCCTCAACACAGCAGCCATGGAAGCGTCAACACAGAAGCCATGGAAGCGTCAACACAGCAGCCATGGAAGCGTCAACACAGCAGCCATGGAAGCGTCAACACAACAGCCATGGAAGCCTCAACACAGCAGCCATGGAAGCGTCAACACAACAGCCATGGAAGTGTCAACACAGCAGCCATGGAAGCGTCAACACAGCAGCCATGGAAGCGTCAACACAACAGCCATGGAAGCCTCAACACAGCAGCCATGGAAGCGTCAACACAGCAGCCATGGAAGCCTCAACACAGCAGCCATGGAAGCGTCAACACAACAGCCATGATAGCCTCAACACAGCAGCCATGGAAGCGTCAACACAACAGCCATGGAAGCGTCAACACAGCAGCCATGGAAGCGTCAACACAGCAGCCATGGAAGCGTCAACACAGCAGCCATGGAAGCGTCAGCGCAACAGCCATGGAAGCCTCAACACAACAGCCATGGAAGCGTCAACACAGCAGCCATGGAAGCGTCAACACAGCAGCCATGGAAGCGTCAACACAGCAGCCATGGAAGCGTCAACACAACAGCCATGGAAGCCTCAACACAACAGCCATGGAAGCCTCAACACAACAGCCATGGAAGCGTCAACACAACAGCCATGGAAGCGTCAACACAGCAGCCATGGAAGCGTCAACACAACAGCCATGGAAGCGTCAACACAGCAGCCATGGAAGCCTCAACACAGCAGCCATGGAAGCCTCAACACAGCAGCCATGGAAGCGTCAACACAACAGCCATGGAAGCGTCAACACAACAGCCATGGAAGCCTCAACACAGCAGCCATGGAAGCCTCAACACAGCAGCCATCGAAGCCTCAACACAGCAGCCATGGAAGCCTCAACACAGCAGCCATGGAAGCGTCAACACAGCAGCCATGGAAGCCTCAACACAGCAGCCATGGAAGCGTCAACACAGCAGCCATGGAAGCCTCAACACAGCAGCCATGGAAGCGTCAACACAACAGCCATGGAAGCGTCAACACAACAGCCATGGAAGCGTCAACACAACAGCCATGGAAGCGTCAACACAACAGCCATGGAAGCGTCAGCACAGCAGCCATGGATGCGTCAACACAGCAGCCATGGAAGCGTCAACACAGCAGCCATGGAAGCGTCGACACAGCAGCCATGGAAGCGTCAACACAACAGCCATGGAAGCGTCAACACAGCAGCCATGGAAGCCTCAACACAGCAGCCATGGAAGCCTCAACACAGCAGCCATGGAAGCCTCAACACAGCAGCCATGGAAGCCTCAACACAGCAGCCATGGAAGCGTCAACACAACAGCCATGGAAGCCTCAACACAGCAGCCATGGAAGCGTCAACACAGCAGCCATGGAAGCGTCAACACAACAGCCATGGAAACGTCAACACAGCAGCCATGGAAGCGTCAACACAGCAGCCATGGAAGCGTCAACACAACAGCCATGGAAGCGTCAACACAACAGCCATGGAAGCGTCAACACGGTAGAAGGAGATACGAGGAATTGAAGACGCGTGAACATCAAAGGAGCTGTCGCCTTGTGTACAGGAAATGTTAAACGGATGTGTCTTGAGTAACTGAACGACGGAGTGAAGGATTGACTGAGTGAAGGATTGACTGAGTGAAGGATTGACTATGTGAAGGAGTGACTGAGTGAAGGATTGACTGAGTGAAGGATTGACTGAGTGAAGGAATGAGTGAAGGAGTGACTTTGTGAAGGAGTGATTGAGTGATGGAGTGACTATGTGAAGGAGTGATTGAGTGAAGGAGTGTCTGTGTGAAGGAGTGTCTGTGTGAGGGAGTGATTGTGTGAGGGAGTGATTGTGTGAAGGAGTGATTGAGTGAAGGATTGACGGAGTAAAGGATTGAATGAAGGAGTGACTGTGTGAAGGAGTGATTGAGTGAAGGAGTGATTGAGTGAAGGAGTGTCTGTGTGAAGGAGTGATTGAGTAAAGGAGTGACTGTGTGAAGGAGTGTCTGTGTGAAGGATTGAATGAAGGAGTGACTATGTGAAGGATTGAGTGAAGGAGTGACTATGTGAAGGAGTGATTGAGTAAAGGAGTGATTGTGTGAAGGATTGACTGAGTGACTGAGTGAAGGATTGAGTGAAGGAGTGATTGAGTGAAGGAGTGACTGTGTGAAGGATTGACTGAGTGACTGAGTGAAGGATTGAGTGAAGGAGTGATTGAGTGAAGGAGTGACTGTGTGAAGGATTGACTGAGTGAAGGATTGAATGAAGGAGTGACTATGTGAAGGAGTGATTGTGTGAAGGAGTGTCTGTGTGAAGGATTGAGTGAAGGAGTGACTATGTTAAGGAGTGAATGTGTGAAGGAGTGATTGTGTGAAGGATTGACTGAGTGACTGAGTGAAGGATTGAGTGAAGGAGCGATTGAGTGAAGGAGTGACTGTGTGAAGGATTGACTGAGTGAAGGATTGAATGAAGGAGTGACTATGTGAAGGAGTGATTGAGTGAAGGATTGACTGAGTGAAGGATTGAATGAAGGAGTGACTAAGTGAAGGAGTGATTGAGTGAAGGAGTGATTGAGTGAAGGTAGTGACTGAGTGAATGATTTAGTGAAGGAGTGATTGAGTGAAGGATTGACTCAGTGAAGGAGTGATTGAGTGAAGGATTGAGTGAAGGAGTGACTATGTGAAGGAGTGATTGAGTGAAGGATTGACTGAGTGAAGGATTGAATGAAGGAGTGACTAAGTGAAGGAGTGATTGAGTGAAGGAGTGATTGAGTGAAGGTAGTGACTGAGTGAATGATTTAGTGAAGGAGTGATTGAGTGAAGGATTGACTGAGTGAAGGAGTGATTGAGTGAAGGATTGAGTGAAGGAGTGACTATGTGAAGGAGTGATTGAGTGAAGGATTGACTGAGTGAAGGATTGAATGAAGGAGTGACTAAGTGAAGGAGTGATTGAGTGAAGGAGTGATTGAGTGAAGGTAGTGACTGAGTGAATGATTTAGTGAAGGAGTGATTGAGTGAAGGATTGACTGAGTGAAGGAGTGATTGAGTGAAGGATTGAGTGAAGGAGTGACTATGTGAAGGATTGACTGAGTGAAGGATTGGGTGAAGGATTGAGTGAAAGAGTGACTGTGTGAAGGATTGACTGAGTGATGGAGTGATTGAGTGAAGGATTGAGTGAAGGAGTGACTATGTGAAGGATTGACTGAGTGAAGGTAGTGACTGAGTGAAGGATTGAGTGAAAGAGTGACTGTGTGAAAGAGTGACTGTGTGAAAGAGTGACTGTGTGAAGGATTGAGTGAAGGAGTGACTGTGTGAATGAGTGACTGTGTGAAAGAGTGACTGTGAAAGAGTGACTGTGAATGAGTGACTGAGTGAAGGAGTGACTGTGTGAAGGAGTGACTGTGAAAGAGTGACTGTGAATGAGTGACTGAGTGAAGGAGTGACTGTGTGAATGAGTGACTATGTGAATGAGTGACTGAGTGAAGGAGTGAATTAGTGACTGTGAAAGAGTGACTGAGTGAAGGAGTGATTGAGTGAAGGAGTGACTGTGAATGAGTGACTGTGAATGAGTGACTGTGAATGAGTGACTGAGTGAAGGAGTGAATGAGTGACTGTGAAAGAGTGACTGAGTGAAGGAGTGACTGAGTGAAGGAGTGACTGTGAATGAGTGACTGTGAATGAGTGACTGAGTGAAGGAGTGAATGAGTGACTGTGAAAGAGTGACTGAGTGAAGGAGTGATTGAGTATAGTAGTGACTGTGTGAAGGAATGAAGGAGTGACTATTTTTGGTCAATACACAAATCACTATCACCACCATCATCATCACTATCACCATTATCATCATCACTATCACCATTATCACCACCATCAACATCACTATCACCATTATCACCACCATCATCATCATAACCATCACTATCACCACCATCATCATCACCATCACTATCACCACCATCATCATCTCCATCACTATCACCACCATCATCATCACTATCACCATTATCACCATCATCACCATCACTATCACCATCATCACCATCACTATCACCATTATCACCATCATTACCATCACTATCATCACCATCATCATCACTATCACCATTATCACCATCACTATCACCATTATCACCATCATTACCATCACTATCATCACCATCATCATCACTATCACCATTATCACCATCACTATCACCATCATCACCATTACTATCACCATCTACACGTATATATACATTATTACTGAGAGAAACAGAGTCTTGTTATACCGGGGATGGTGGAGATTATATGTGGTGATAGTGATGATAGTGGTGATGGTGGTGGTGTGAGAGGTGTGGTGGTGATGGTGGTGATGTGGGATTGATTTTGATTTTGCCGCTTGCAGCGGCTACTTTATTGTGCACCCCACACTCATCCTGTGAGCGGTAGCGCAAAAGGATTACAGAGTAGGGTTTACAATGGGTCATAATAATTAACCCCGGTTGTCAGGATATTATGGCACTGAATGTTACACAGTATTTCATTTACATTATTTGTTTAGTTCTATACATAAAGGGTAACTTATTCACAAATGCGTGAGTACAGGCGTGTGAGGCAGTATGTCTGGCCTCACACTTTGTTATTCACATTTACGTGGGAGGTATTCAAGCACATTGTGTATTTGGTTCTGTACATGAGAATTGATATAGTTACTAAGTGCAAAAAAGTGGATACAATCTTAATATGTCGGCTATCTTGCCATTAGAGATGAAGTGTTGTGCCATTTCACACAGTGTGCTTGGACCTGTCCCTTAAAAGGTTCTATCTTCACACAGCCGAGGACGTAGTGTTCAAGTGTGTGGCCATATGTATGGCCACACACTTTACATTTAGTTTTGTTTACATCTGCTTGAGAAACATACTGCCAAAGGTACTTATATCCTAACCTTAATCTAGCGGTTACAACATCTTGTAATCTAGTGATCTTGTTACTTGCTCCATATACATGCTTCACTTGATACATCTCATCATGGTAACCTATGGATCGACTAGTGCCTGTTTGCACTTGTCTACTTGCGTCAAACTCATCAATAAGTTCTTTCCTAATTACAGTTTTAAGGGATCTTTTTGACAGACCCAAATTGTATTCAACGGTGTCTTTGTTAGACGCGAGTTTGGCGAGGGCATCAACTCTGTCATGTTTTATGAGGCCTATGTAAGAGGGGATCCACAACAGTTTGACCCTGACACCCCGGTCAACAAGGCACGCATATTTGTGTCTGGCTTCAGAGACAAGAGCGTGACAACCTGAGTCGAGGGTGCCAAGGGCAAGTAGTGAGGATAGAGAGTCAGTGATGATGGGAGGTGGTGGTGGTGTGGGAAGTGTGATGGTGGTGGTGATGATAGTGTGGGCGGCGGCGGCGGAAGGTGGTACAAGGAACAAGCAACACGGTACAAGGAACAACGAGCAAGAAATGACACAGGTAGAATGAACAAGGAATATGGTACAAAGAACACGGTACAAGGAACAATAAACACGGTACAAGGAACAATAAATACGGTACAAGGAACAATACAATAAACAGTGAACAAGAAACACGGTACAAGGAACAGTACAATAAACAAGAAACAGTGAACAAGAAACACGGTACAAGGAACAAGAAACACGGTACAAGGAACAGTACAATAAACAAGAAACAGTACAAGAAACACGGTACGAGGAACAATAAACACAGAACAAGGAACAATAAACACGGTACAAGGAACAATAAATACGGTACAAGGAACAATAAACAGGGAACAAGAAACAGGGAACAAGGAACAAGAAACACAGAACAAGGAACAATAAACACGGTACAAGGAACAATAAACAGGGAACAAGGAACAAGAAATAGAACAAGGAACAATAAACACAGAATAAGGAACAATAAACAGGGAACAAGGAACAATAAACAGGGAACACGTAACAAGATAATCACTGCTACAAAGTTAAACACAGTGAACGTTTTTCTCTATAACTCGAACACACGTGAAACTGATCCCTGATAACCCTTAAGTTTTAGGGTGAAACTTTGATGATGATGAAACTTTGATGATGATTAAGAGTTCATTGTGCTCTCTCTCTCTCTCTCTCTCTCTCTCTCTCTCTCTCTCTCTCTCTCTCTCTCTCTCCCATATTTGAGTATTATATTGTGTTGATTTATCCGTTGAAAAACTATTATTATTATTATTATTATTATTATTATTACTACCAATGATTATTTTCATCATCATTATCATTATTATTATCATCATCATATACATCCAGCCATTATCCAATATAACGGTGTTTGTTTGTTTGTTTATGGTGTTTGTTAATGTTTTTATGGTGTTGGTTTGTTTATAGTTTATGTTGTTTGTTCATGTTGTTTATGTTGTTTGTTTGTTGTTTATGTTGTGTGTTTATATTGTTTACGTTGTTTGTTTATGGTGTTTGTTTATTGTTTACGTTGTTTGTTTATGTTGTTTATTTATTTTGTTTATGTTGTTTGTTTATGGAGTTTGTTTGTTGTTTATGTTGTTTGTTTATGCAGTTTGTTTACGAATTTTGTTATAAACTGTTCCCGTCTATCTTGTTTTACCAGCCAATATTGTTCGTATTTAAAAGTGAGAGTTTTATGCTTGGGGAATATTGGCGTGTGTATCTCTCTATCTCTCTTTTTATCTCTCTTTCTCTCTCTTTCTTACTGCCGTTGTTTGAATCTCTATCTCTCTTTTTATCTCTCTTTCTCTCTCTTTCTTACTGCTGTTGTGTGAATCTCTATCTCTCTTTTTATCTCTCTTTCTCTCTCTTTCTTACTGCCGTTGTGTGAATCTCTATCTCTCTTTTTATCTCTCTTTCTCTCTCTTTCTTACTGCTGTTGTGTGAATCTCTATCTCTCTTTTTTATCTCTCTTTCTCTCTCTTTCTTACTGCCGTTGTGCGAATCTCTATCTCTCTTTTTATCTCTCTTTCTCTCTCTTTCTTACTGCTGTTGTGTGAATCTCTATCTCTCTTTTTATCTCTCTTTCTCTCTCTTTCTTACTGCCGTTGTTTGAATCTCTATCTCTCTTTTTATCTCTCTTTCTCTCTCTTTCTTACTGCTGTTGTGTGAATCTCTATCTCTCTTTTTATCTCTTTTTATCTCTCTTTCTCTCTCTTTCTTACTGCCGTTGTGTGAATCTCTATCTCTCTTTTTATCTCTCTTTCTCTCTCTTTCTTACTGCCGTTGTTTGAATCTCTATCTCTCTTTTTATCTCTCTTTCTCTCTCTTTCTTACTGCCGTTGTGTGAATCTCTTACTCTCTCTCTCTTATTGCTGTTAGTTGATCTATCTCTCTTTTAATCTCTTACTGGTCTCTCTCTCTCTCTCTCTCTCTCTCTCTCTCTCTCAAATTAAGTAAGTGATCTTCCTTTGTAAATTAAACGAGAGACTCACCGCGCCTCACAGTGCTCCGGGAATAATCCAATCTCGCCAAAGCCCCTCATCATCGTCGCCAAAAAACCCGCCAAAATAAGACCTTAAACATCGCCAAGTCACTTAAAAAAAAAAATAATACCGCCAATCCACGCCAAAATAAGACCAGAGTGCCGCCAACTCACGCCAAAAAAACACCTTACCACACCGCCAATTCTCCCCAAAGCCCTCACCAACACCAAAAACCTTCACCATCATCGCCAAAACAAACCTCACCAACACCGCCAATTCACCCAAACACTCGCCATCACCGCCAACTCACCAAAATAAAAATATTGGCGTAAATCCCGTATCTTGTAGCAGAGGATAAGTTAAGTCGGCAGGAGTTGGCTTGGAACTTAACAAGCTAAAGATTACGTAAAGTTGAGGCAGCCCACGGTGCTCGCTAAGCCCATGATACCCCCCCCCCCCCCCCCGACCAACCCACACCAACTAAACGGCCATCCGACAAGCCAACAGGCCGACCAATCATCAGTCTAATCAACCAAGCAACCGACCAACCAAGCAACCGACCGACCGACCAACCAAAATTCGGACGAGGGTAAATTGATAGAACTTGTGTGGGAGGAATAGTGGACGGTGAGAGAGAGAGAGAGAGAGAGAGAGAGAGAGAGAGAGAGAGAGAGAGAGAGAGAGAGAGAGAGAGAGAGAGAGAGAGAGATTTTCACAAGAGAACTTAAGAGCCCAAGAAAATAACAATAGAACGCAACACAATACAGAAAACATCAATAGAGAACAAAAGGTTACTAATATATAATTGCTACTGAGAGAACGCCATGAGGAACAATCAAAATGGCGTCTTAACTGCACTGAGACTATACTTCTTGGTCAGATACAGTCAAAATGGCTTCCTCTTCTACCTTGAGACTGTTTAAAGACGTGGTCGTCCCCGCAGCATGAGAGGAAGAGAGGGAAGGAGGGAGGGAGAGAGGGAAGGAGAGAGGGAGGGAGGGAGGGAGATAGGCAGGCAAGGAGGGAGGAATAAGGGAAGTCAGGCAGACACGGTAGAAGGAAGGAAGGAAGTAAGGAGAGCAGGCAGGGAGGAAGGAAATCAGGCAGGCAGGGTGGAAGGAAGGAAGGAAGGAAGGAAGGAAGGAAGGAAGGAAGGAAGGAAGGGAGGGAGGAAGGAAGGAAGGAAGGAAGGAAGGAAGGAAGGGAAAGCGTAGGTGCTGGAGTGGCCGTTTATTACACAAGATTATCTTATATGTTAAGTGTCGGACGGAGAGACTGTGTGTGTGTGTGTGTGGTGGAAGTCAACCAGTCTGTTAAGCTCTTCGTTTTGGATGTCTGTGGTGTGTGTGTGTGTGTGGTGTAGTAGTGTGTGTGTGTGTGGTGTAGTAGTGTGTGTGTGTGGTGTAGCAGTGTGTGTGTATGTGTGTGGTGTAGTAGTGTGTGTGGTGTAGTAGTGTGTGTGATGGTGTGTGTGGTGGTGTTGTGGTGTGTGTGTGGTATAGTAGTGTGTGTGATGGTGTGTGTGGTTGTGTTGTGGTGTGTGTGGTGGTGTAGTGTGTGTTGGTGTAGTAGTGTTAATGTGTGTGTGTGTGTGTGGTGGTGTTATGGTGTGTGTGTGTGTGTGTGTGTGTGTGTGTGTGTGTGTGGTGTAGTAGTGTGTGCGGTGGTGTGAGTGATTGTGTGTGTGGTGTGTGTGGTGTAGTAGTGTGTGCGGTGGTGTGAGTGATGGTGTGTGTGGTGGTGTAGTGGTGTGTGTGGTGTAGTAGTGTGTGTGTGGTGGTGTGGTGGCGACGGGGACAGACAAAGATGACTGCCGGGAGTCTCTAGTCACAACTCTGCACATGGGCGGCACAGATAAGATGGTCGTTTATGCCCTGGGATTTAGACAACAGTGCAATCCGGTCCTGTCTGTGTGACTGAGCAGCCCTTTCGAGGAGCCACTCTGTTCACCTCACATGGGGAGGGGGCGAGAAAAGGTGCCCTAAATATAGCCTGTTTAAAGAACCAACCTGACCCAGTAAGGGCATCCTTATGCGGTCGAAAGTACAATCATAATTACAGATCACATCATAAACAATCTATGCAACCTCTTATGGTCGCTGCATGGAATGTCAGGACCCTTCTGGACACTGGCACAAATGCGGGTCCTGAAAGAAGAACCGCCCTTGTGGCAAATGAGCTGGCTAGGTATAACATCAACATAGCAGCCATTAGTGAGTCCCGCCTCCCAGACAAGGGTCGACTCACAGAACGGGGGTCTGGCTATACCTTCTTCTGGGAAGGTAAGCCAACTGTTCAGGGAAACCGCATTTATGGAGTTGGCTTTGCCATCCGCCAACGCATCCTACACAGGCTAACTGAATTGTTTGTTGAGTGGTGTGTGAGGTGGTGTAATGGTGTATGTAGTGGTGTCGTGAGTGTGAGGTGGTGTAGTGGTGTATGAGGTGGTGTAGTGGTGTATGAGGTGGTGTAGTGGTGTATGAGGTGGTGTAATGGTGTATGTAGTGGTGTAGTGAGTGTGAGGTGGTGTAGTGGTGTGTGTGAGGTGGTGTATTGGTGTATGAGGTGGTGTAGTGGTGTGTGAGGTGGTGTAGTGGTGTGTGAGGTGGTGTAATAGTGTATGTAGTGGTGTAGTGAGTGTGAGGTGGTGTAGTGGTGTGCGGTGGTGTAGTGGTGTGTGAGGTGGTGTAGTGGTGTGTGGTGGTGTAGTGGTGTGTGCGGTGGTGTAATGGTGTATGAGATGGTGTAGTGGTGTGTGCGGTGGTGTAGTGGTGTATGAGGTGGTGTAGTGGTGTGTGAGGTGGTGTAGTGGTGTGTGAGGTGGTGTAGTGGTGTATGAGTTGGTGTAGTGGTGTGTGCGCTGGTGTAGTGGTGTGCGGTGGTGTAGTGGTGTGTGAGGTGGTGTAGTGGTGTGTGAGGTGGTGTAGTGGTGTGTGAGGTGGTGTAGTGGTGTGTGAGGTGGTGTAGTGGTGTGTGCGGTGGTGTAGTGGTGTGTGGTGGTGTAGTGGTGTAATGGTGTGTGAGGTGGTGTAGTGGTGTGTGCGGTGGTGTAGTGGTGTAGGTGTAGTGGTGTAGTGGTGTGTGAGGTGGTGTAGTGGTGTGTGAGGTGGTGTAGTGGTGTGTGGTGGTGTAGTAGTGTGTGAGGTGGTGTAGTGGTGTGTGGTGGTGGAGGAGGGAGGCACAGCACCTGGTGGAGGAGGAGGAGCGCCGCGGGTATATTACTGAAGCGCTTCACTAATACACGAACATTACACTACTCGGGTCCTTATCTCACTTAATGGACGCCTGAGGATCTCTCTGTATTGTGTCTGCATCAAGCGAGTTATAATGATCCCGGGGATATTCTCTTGTTGCCAAATCGAGATTGTCCACTCTAACGTTGTGACCTTGTTCACCGCTGTACGAGACCCTTACAATATAACTCCCGGCAACACCACATTTACGTCTGGCAGTACAACTCATTATATCGAACAGCAGTATACGTCTGGCAGCAGGACACCAGGGTCTTGCAACAACACAACTACGTCTGGCAGCAGGACACCGAGGTCTTGCAACAACACAACTACGTATGGCAGCAGGACACCGAGGTCTTGCAACAACACAACTACGTCTGGCAGCAGGACACCGAGGTCTTGCAACAACACAACTACGTCTGGCAGCAAGACACCGAGGTCTTGCAACAACACAACTACGTCTGGCAGCAGGACACCGAGGTCTTGCAACAACACAACTACGTCTGGCAGCAAGACACCTACAGTAACACATATCTGGCATCAATATACATCTGGTATTAATACACCTACATCTGGCAGCCACATATGCCTGGCGGAGGGGGGGGGGGCGCTGCTATCCTTGTAAGATGCCATTAACGTCTTAATTGACCGGGATAGCAGAGAGGCTCCCCTGGGGTAATGAAGGTTTAGTTATGGAGTGCTGGTGTATACATTATCGTACAGTGTTGCCGTTTATACAGTGTTTTATTTCCTCACGTGTACAGTACAGTGTGTCCAGTTGTAGAAGCTTAACCAAAAATCGTTATTATATATTGTTAAGATCAACTTTTATCCAGTTGTTGTGTTTCATTTAACAATGTCAGTAACGATGGCTCTTGTCTAGAATTATTTGGTCTTAATGTACTGTACGAACCTATTTTTGGGGGTTTAATAAAATTTTATATTATCTAGTGTCCGTCACCCAGCTGACTGACTGACTGGCTGGCTGACTGGCTGACTGACTGACTGGTTGACTGAGAGAAGTTTTCCACCTAATGTAATTTCCTCACGTGTTATTTGGTTCTAAAATGTAAAAAAAAATTACATCTTAATGGGTCAGTTATCGTATTACAGGGTTAAGTTATTGTACTGTAAGGTTAAGTTATCGTACTGTAAGGTAAAGTTATCGTACTGTAAGGTTAAGTTATCGTACTGTAAGGTAAAGTTATTGTACTGTAAGGTTAAGTTATCGTACTGTAAGGTTAAGTTATCATAGTGTAAGGTTAAGTTATCGTACTGTAAGGTTAAGTTAGCGTACTGTAAGGTTAAGTTAGCGTACTGTAAGGTTAAGTTATCGTACTGTAAAGTTAAGTTATCGTACTGTAAGGTTAAGCTATTGTACTGTAAGGTTAAGCTATTGTACTGTAAGGTTAAGTTATCGTACTGTAAGGTTAAGTTAGCGTACTGTAAGGTTAAGTTATCGTACTGTAAGGTTAAGTTATCGTACTGTAAGGTTAAGTTATTGTACTGTAAGGTTAAATTATCGTACTGTAAGGTTAAGTTATCGTACTGTAAGGTTAAGCTATTGTACTGTAAGGTTAAGTTAGCGTACTGTAAGGTTAAGCTATTGTACTGTAAGGTTAAGTTAGCGTACTGTAAGGTTAAGTTATCGTACTGTAAGGTTAAGTTAGCGTACTGTAAGGTTAAGTTAGCGTACTGTAAGGTTAAGTTATCGTACTATAAGGTTAAGTTATCGTACTGTAAGGTTAAGCTATTGTACTGTAAGGTTAAGTTAGCGTACTGTAAGGTTAAGTTATCGTAATGTAAGGTTAAGTTATTGTACTGTAAGGTTAAATTATCGTACTGTAAGGTTAAGTTATCGTACTGTAAAGTTAAGTTAGCGTACTGTAAGGTTAAGTTAGCGTACTGTAAGGTTAAGTTATCGTAATGTAAGGTTAAGTTATTGTACTGTAAGGTTAAATTATCGTACTGTAAGGTTAAGTTATCGTACTGTAAGGTTAAG
Source organism: Homarus gammarus (assembly GCA_958450375.1). Taxonomy (NCBI): domain Eukaryota; kingdom Metazoa; phylum Arthropoda; class Malacostraca; order Decapoda; family Nephropidae; genus Homarus; species Homarus gammarus. The sequence goes on from CAUDMG010001393.1 coordinate 3,467,949, forward strand.
TTAGCGTACTGTAAGGTTACGCTATTGTACTGTAAGGTTAAGTTATCGTACTGTAAGGTTAAGTTATCGTACTGTAAGGTTAAGTTATTGTACTGTAAGGTTAAGTTATTGTACTGTAAGGTTAAGTTATCATACTGTAAGGTTAAGTTATCATACTGTAAGGTTAAGTTATCGTACTGTAAGGTTAAGTTATCGTACTGTAAGGTTAAGTTATCGTACTGTAATCGTACTGTAAGGTTAAATTATCGTACTGTAAGGTTAAATTATCGTACTGTAAGGTTAAGTTATCGTACACCAGTTTTAAGTTATCATACTGTAAGGTTAAGTTATCGTACACCAGTTTTAAGTTATCGTACTCCAGTTAAGTTACACTCTCTTGTAAGTAATCTCTCTTAAGTGGCCATTACACTGGGCTATTATCATACACAAACGTTATATCATCATACACAAGAGGTATATTTAGACTTGAGTGTGTTGGTCTTGTATGCTAAAACAGTATACTCCCGTGTTACTGCTTCATGAAGACATATTACACATGACGTCACTGCTTGTGTGTGCGTGAAGACGAACATCATTGGTGGAAATAAGAGCAAAAACTCACCAATCACCAAACGCTTTACACTACAAGACGAAAAACTGGCCAATCAGACACAAGGATATAGAAATATCTTCAACATGGCGACTAAGTATGGATGATCTTTTATTATTTTAGGTTTAAAATTATGTAAAAAAAAATTTCTTAGCCTAAAAGCTTTGGGTTCATATACGAGAAAGGATCAAGTGAAGGTAAATTAGCCTTAATGTGTGTGTGTGTGTGTGTGTCCCCGTCCCGTCACACTACATCAAGCGGGCGTTGTGATCACACTGTTCCAAGACTATAATAATATGTGTGTGTTGTGGCTTTACTACCATGTTAAAAATGATATTGTTTTCTGCCATTACAAAGATTGGTTCCTCGGCGTCATACGTGAGAGAGAGAGAGAGAGAGAGAGAGAGAGAGAGAGAGAGAGAGAGAGAGAGAGAGAGAGAGAGAGAGAGCAATTACACAGTTTATGAGTCTTATTAATAAATGTTCCAGAAATTTCACCAGAAAATAATTAAATAACAAAAACTAAAATACTATGAAACAAATAAAGATGAGACTCGATAAAATAAAAATAATAAGACTAGTTTAGATATATTGTTTTAGACATCTACGGGGGAATGAGTTTTTAAACGGAATAAACTGCGGATGAACCGATTCCCAGAGCCACGGGAGGTAACTAATGATGTAAGGAAAGATTTAATAACGTGTTAAGAGGCGATGGTGGTAGAGGGGTGGGTGTGATATATGGACTGTGGGTATAAGAGGAAGAAGAGATAATAAAGGGAGTAAATAAGAGGTAAGAAAATAGGAATAAAGAGATATGGAAGAGAAAAATGTGTGAGGAAGAGAGGGAGATGGAATAATGGTAGGAAGGGGATGAGGGTGGACTAGAGGTGAGGGTGGAGGCCATCTGATGAGGAGTGGTGTGTGTGGATAGCCAGGTGTGGTGTGGGAGGAGGAATAACACACACACACACACACACACACACACACACACACACACACACACACACCACCACTCATCAGATAGCCTCCTCCCTCACCTCTAGTTCACCCCCATCCCCTTCCTACCATCTATATATGTATTAATTTTCACAGTATATCACGGGGAGAAAATACCACACATACACTAACGCTCCAACCGGGAAGGACTATGACTTATACAACATTTTATGTCCTCTGTACTTTTATCCTCACAGACATGCGGTACCTGCGCCACAGTGGTCGACGGGACAGCGGTGAGCCAGTAGCCGTGGGTGTGAGCCTGGCCGTCAACACCACAACACACCCGCAGGACTTGGTGTTGGCGGAGGAGGAGGACGGCGAGGCGAGTCTGGCCGGTGGTGGAGGAGGAGGAGAAGGGGCAGAGGAGGAGGTGCTGGTGGTGAGAGGTCAGAAGGTGCTGCTCGAGTGTGAGGTGCCGCCCCACGTCCAGCCCATCCCCGGTGATGACAGCGTCGAGGGCGAGGTGCGGTGGTTCCACGACGACACCCAGGTGAGTGTAGTGTGCGTTGTGGGTGTAGTGTAGCGCTTAATGACACCCTCTCCCAACTCCACCACAACACCCTCAGGTCCACCACAACACCCACAGGTCCACCACAACACCCACAAGTCCACCACAACACCCTCAGGTCCACCACAACACCCACAGGTCCACCACAACACCCTCAGGTCCACCACAACACCCACAGGTCCACCACAACACCCTCAGGTCCACCACAACACCCACAGGTCCACCACAACACCCACAGGTCCACCACAACACCCACAGGTCCACCACAACACCCACAGGTCCACCACAACACCCACAGGGCCAACAGGTCAGGACACCACATGGCTCTTAGCTGAAGATAGTGTACACCGCGGGAGGCTGAGAGGAGAATGAAGTAGTTGTCGAAGCTAACGAGGGTGTCCAGCCCATACTACACCCTGCTGCTACACCCTGCTGCTACACCCTGTTGCTACCCCACCTACTACACCCTGCTGCTACACCCTGTTGCTACCCCCACCTGCTAAACCCTGCTGCTACACCCTGCTGCTACACCCTGCTGCTCCCCCTACATTCTACACCCTGCTGGTACACCCCGTCAGTGATCACCAACGTGTGTGGTAGTCATGACGACCACTCCCTCCCACCTCACACATTCTACACCCATTGACAGCGACACATATAACACCAGCGACACATATAACACCAGCGACACATATATAACACCAGCGACACATATAACACCAGCGACACATATATGACACCAGCGACACATATAACACCAGCGACACATATAACACCAGCGACACATATAACACCAGCGACACATATAACACCAGCGACACATATATAACACCAGCGACACACATGTATAACACCAGCGACACACATATATAACACCAGCGACACATATATAACACCAGCGACACATATATAACACCAGCGACAGACATATATAACACCAGCGACACATATATAACACCAGCGACACACATATATAACACCAGCGACACACATATATAACACCAGCGACACACATATATAACACCAGCGACAGACATATATAACACCAGCGACACACATATATAACACCAGCGACACATATATAACACCAGTGACACATATATAACACCAGCGACACATATATAACACCAGCGACACATATATAACACCAGCGACACACATATATAACACCAGCGACACACATATATAACACCAGCGACACATATATAACACCAGCGACACATATATAACACCAGCGACACATATATAACACCACCGACACATATATAACACCACCGACACATATATAACACCACCGACACATATATAACACCAGCGACACACATATATAACATCAGCGACACATATATAACATCAGCGACACATATATAACACCACCGACACATATATAACACCACCGACACATATATAACACCAGCGACACATATATATAACACCAGCGACACATATATAACACCAGCGACACACATATAACACCAGCGACACATATATAACACCACCGACACATATATAACACCAGCGTATTTGAAGTATTGGAAGACTAAGACAAAATATTGGTCACACCTGATCAGTAACAACACATCAGGTGAGCTTATTACCATCATACACTTACCTGGTGAGTGTTGACCCCTGGGCGACACATCCTGACTGGTGAGAGGGAGGGAAGGAAGGGTGTCCCTCTTGTCCCCATCACCATTGTCTTTATAATACTTGAAATAACGCAGTAAACTTGACCTATATCCTACAGGTACACGGCTGGCCTACACCCTGGCCTTATTCAGTACCTTTAACTACCAGTCGTATTTGTAGAGCTTTGGCGGTTCTTACCTACAATAAAATGAAAAATATACAGAATGTTAGCAATTAATTCTTAGCTACATAATATTACTAGATTATATTGTTGCTAGTAAGTGTTAACAGAAAAAATATATATGTTTTTTTTTTCTAAGTTAGTTTAAAAGGGGGTTCTTGGTACCTATGTTTACTACAGGGTGTGCCATGACTATCTCAGCAGCAGTTCAATAGTTTATTTTAGGTCATTTGCACAGTTGAATATGTTGTGTGAACCTGGATTCTGAACTCTGGTCCTGCAGGCGGATGGGTATGTGAGACTCAGTACTGTACACTATAGGGTCACTTACATAATGTTTACACCAGATAATGGACTTGATGCACACAACATTTTTGACAGCAAATGACCTAAAATAGACCGCTGAGGCATTATCACTACGCCCTATACTACACTACAGAGTATTTGTAATATGCATACTTAACTAGACACAACAAATGGGAATCAGATATTATTAATAGTCATAATAGAAGAGAACTGTGGTAATAAATAATAATGTTATGTTGTATTTCTGTACAGTATTTATCCATTAATATAGTATAATAAATATAGCCTATGTATAGTTATAAAATACTGAATATCACGCAACCACACTGTATCAAAATAAAACTATCTGCTTTTATCATACAGTTTATGAAGTGTAATTATCAAGTACGTCCATAATGTATTTGCGTTCGTATTTCGTGAGATTTTTCTTTTTGGGGGGGGGGGGGGGGGGTGTTCTTATTCGCATTCATATCGAGCTGCTTCCCTACCAGACACACATGACACGCACGACACATAATATGACACCCGCGACACGTGACACCAGTGGAATTTGGTATAATCATTCAATACATTATCGTCACTCCTTTCTTCTCAGCTTCCCTCCCTTCTCCTTCCCTTCTCTCCCTCTCCTCTCCCACCATCTGTCATTGCAATAGGAGAGAGAAGAATATTATTTCAAGATTGATGGGTGAGATGCGTCCTTTCCCTCCCTTCCTCCTTCACTCACTCACTCACTCTCCCTCCCTCCCTCAATCTATCTCCCTCCCTCCATCACTCACTCACTCCCACCATTTTTCTCTCCATCTCTTCCTCCCTTTTTCTCCCACTGCCCCCCTTCCCTCCCTCTATGTTGACGTAAGAGGGAGGAATATTACCTTATGAGAGAGAGAGAGAGAGAGAGAGAACATTTCCACAATACGCTTTCTACTACACAATACACCCCCACTACACAATACACCCTCCACTACACAATACACCCCCACTACACAATACACCCCCCACTACACAATACACCCCCCACTACACAATACACCCTCCACTACACAATACACCCCCCACTACACAATACACCCTCCACTACACAATACACCCTCCACTACACAATACACCCTCCACTACACAATACACCCCCACTACACAATACACCCCCCACTACACAATACACCCCCCACTACACAATACACCCTCCACTACACAATACACCCTCCACTACACAATACACCCCCCACTACACAATACACCCCCACTACACAATACACCCCCCACTACACAATACACCCTCCACTACACAATACACCCCCCACTACACAATACCCCCCCACTACACAATACACCCCCACTACACAATACACCCTCCACTACACAATACACCCCCACTACACAATACACCCTCCACTACACAATACACCCCCACTACACAATACACCCCCCCACTACACAATACACCCCCACTACACAATACACCCCCCACTACACAATACACCCTCCACTACACAATACACCCTCCACTACACAATACACCCTCCACTACACAATACACCCTCACTACACAATACACCCTCCACTACACAATACACCCCCACTACACAATACACCCCCACTACACAATACACCCCCACTACACAATACACCCCCACTACACAATACACCCCCCACTACACAATACACCCCCCACTACACAATACACCCCCCACTACACAATACACCCCCCACTACACAATACACCCTCCACTACACAATACACCCCCACTACACAATACACCCCCACTACACAATACACCCCTCCACTACACAATACACCCTCCACTACACAATACACCCTCCACTACACAATACACCCTCCACTACACAATACACCCCCACTACACAATACACCCCCACTACACAATACACCCCCCACTACACAATACACCCCCACTACACAATACACCCCCCACTACACAATACACCCCCACTACACAATACACCCCCACTACACAATACACCCCCCACTACACAATACACCCCCCACTACACAATACACCCCCACTACACAATACACCCCCACTACACAATACACCCCCACTACACAATACACCCCCCACTACACAATACACCCCCACTACACAATACACCCCCACTACACAATACACCCCCCACTACACAATACACCCCCACTACACAATACACCCCCACTACACAATACACCCCCACTACACAATACACCCCCCACTACACAATACACCCTCACTACACAATACACCCCCCCACTACCCAATACACCCTCCACTACACAATACACCCTCCACTACACAATACACCCTCCACTACACAATACACCCTCCACTACACAATACACCCCCACTACACAATACACCCCCACTACACAATACACCCCCACTACACAATACACCCCCACTACACAATACACCCTCCACTACACAATACACCCCCACTACACAATACACCCTCCACTACACAATACACCCTCCACTACACAATACACCCCCACTACACAATACACCCTCCACTACACAATACACCCTCCACTACACAATACACCCCCACTACACAATACACCCTCCACTACACAATACACCACCCCCCACTACACCAATAGAGCTTTGTTCTGTAATAAATGAGTTTATTTTCCAGGCTGTAATTGTATCGTGTCAGATTTATCTTATTTTTGTATTTTTTTGTATTGTATTTTTTGTTCTGATTGTAGTTATGAATTGAATGTATTGTATTCTTATTGTATTCTTTGTATTTTATTGATATGTATTGTATTCTTAACGTATTTATTGTATCTTATTGTATTCTTATTGTATTTATTACATTTTATTATATCCCTATTGTACTTAAACCACCCATAATAACCTATAATGATCGATAATAACCCGTAATGACCTTTGAATTGACCTGTAATGACCTCGTTTCTAGGTGTTGGGTGACCTGCGGGTAAGCATCATGTGGACGGGTCGCTTGGTCATGTCACACGTCGTCACTGGGGACTCGGGCCTCTGGTGGTGCCATCGTTCTGGTCGACCTGGGCCACGACGACGACTGCTGGTGACTAGTAAGTGGCTGTACGGTTGTCTGTCTGGCTGTATGGTTGTCTGTCTGTCTCTCTCTATCTCTCTCTCTCTCTCTCTGCCAAGCCATGTATGTATGTATGTATGTATGTGTACAAGAAACATTCACAGTGGTGGTGTATCAACAGACCAAAACATCAGAGTGACGCCAACTTTCGACACCTGGACTGCCACATAGACACAGGTGTACTCGACAGTGTACCTTAACACACCTGAGTATTTTGTATATATTTAAGTTGTTATGACACTGATTATTGGCTCCACACACACACACACACACACACACACTATATACAACTCCTTTACTCAGACTCACGCACACACACGAGAGAGAGAGAGAGAGAGAGAGAGAGAGAGAGAGAGAGAGAGAGAGAGAGAGAGAGAGAGAGAGAGAGGTGCGGATGACAGGTGACGAATATATTTATTAAAATGTCTACGGTTAAGACACTCCAAGTTTTAATACGTGAAACTTTCTCCAAGTGTCAATAGATTCAGTTTTCTATGCTTATGATTGGTTAGGTTAGGTTAGGTTAGGTTAGGTTAGGTTAGGCAAGATTTGGTTAGGTTAGGTTAGGTTAGGTTAGGTTAGGCAAGATTAGGTTAGGTTAGGTTAGGCAAGATTAGGTTAGGTTAGGTTAGGTTAGGCAAGATTTGGTTTGGTTAGGTTAGGCAAGATTTGGTTCGGTTAGATTAGGTTAGGCAAGATTTGGTTTGGTTAGGTTAGGTTAGGTAACAGTTAAGTGAGATACGACTTAACAAGCATTAGACTGAAAATATTCCCACCACACCTGTACCAGTACCCTGAACTGCTGGGCCACCTGCTGAAGATCTCAAGTCATTAAGCTAAACATGATTACAGAAATGACCCCAAATAATACGAAAACAACCAGAGTTTGTTAATTCACTTAAGTTTCTTCTTCCCATCCCGACAGACGCTCAGATCACAAGGTTGAACTAGAGTTATATGTATAGTGTGTGTGTGTGTGTGTGTGTGTGTGTGTGTGTAAGAGCGAGCCTTGAGTTAAACTTGAGGCAGAGTTGACTGAATCTGTCCCTGGCGGTGGTGTCCTGTGGGAGATTATTGACATGGAATCTCCCTCACTTCCTTCCTTCCTTCCTTCTTCACTCACTCACTCCTTCTACTCTCCCTCTCCTTCTCCCTTACTCCTTATGCCCCTCTCCGTCTCCTCCCTCACACCCTTCTGTCCTTCTCCTTCTCTCCCTCTCCTTCTCCTCCCTCACTCCATGTCTCCTACCTCTCCTTCTCTCCGTCCTTCATCATACAACTTGACAGGAGTTGAACCTTGAGAACCCTTGATCTCCCACTCTGTCTAACTGGTCGTTCATTACTACCTCCCTCACTCCGTCCTCCTCCTTCTTCACCCCTTACTCCTCCTCCTTCACCCCCTCCTCCTCCTTCACCCAAGCCAGAATACACCGCCGGTATTAATATATGCGACTCAGTGAAGACGAATCTGAGAGAGAGAGAGAGAGAGAGAGAGAGAGAGAGAGAGAGAGAGAGAGAGAGAGAGAGAGAGAGAGAGAGAGAGAGCCATGATCTCCACTAATAGACACCTGAGTCTTGTGCACTATATCCCTCTTCCCTCATTACCACCATCACCACCACCATCACCATCACCATCACCACCACCACCACGCTCCTCCACATATACACACACGTTTTTATTCGCACCATATATGTGTATTCATGATGTAACGCTATACAGTCACCCTGGAAATAATAAAAGAATATACCAGTGGATAATAGTGGCCTGAATTTGTCATGTATATATATTTAATATGATAGAAATATACTGGATACATATATACAGTGGATACGTAATACAGGTTACACTACACTGGATACATATTACACAGAATCCATCAAGGTGTCGAACTGGTGAAGCGCGCGCACACACACACACACACACACACACACACACACACACACACACACACGTCAATACCTAACCATAAAATATTAAGCTCAACAGGTGTGTGTGTGTGTGTGTGTGTGTGTGTAGACGAAGGCGTGTTGATAAGTGGCTCAGATAAGTGCAGCGACATAACACACGTTCACCCCATTCAATACCTTATGTTCACCCCACTCAATACCATATGTTCACCCCACTCAATACCATATGTTCACCCCACTCAATACCATATGTTCACCCACTCAATACCATATGTTCACCCACTCAATACCATATGTTCACCCACTCAATACCATATGTTCACCCACTCAATACCATACGTTCACCCAACTCAATACCATATGTTCACCCACTCATTACCATATGTTCACCCCACTCAATACCATATGTTCACCCAACTCAATACCATACGTTCTACTACTTTGCTGTCACTCGGAATCGAGTATGACGATCATCCAGCTATGATACAATGGTACGAGTTATTAAGGATGTCACCTTCGTTGGTGAGCTCTAAGATGTCTCGATAGGCCGATATGGGATCGGCAGGGTCGTCCACACATGTTGCACATGTGGGGGGAGGCTACATCTAGCGCAGGAGGGGCGGCGACAGCGTGTTTCCGGCGTTGGTGCTTGTCTGCCTCGGTATGCAGTCGGGCTAACTCGAAAGCATTGACACCTTCTCGTGTGGTGCTCCTCCAAGTATTACGGTGTGGAGTAATCGTCTCCCAGGTGAGGGGGTCGATTTGACACTTTTTCAGGTTTGTCTTAAGACTATCCTTATACCTTTTCCGTTGCCCGCCGGCGTTACGTTTACTATTCGTTAAGTGACTGTAAAGTAGCTGCTTTGGCAGTCTACTGTCGTCCATGCGGGTAACATGGCTTGTCCAACGTAGCTGTTCATGGAAATGGTAGTCTCGATGCTCCTACAGTTGGTGTCGGTGAGAATACTGGCATTTGTTCTCTTGTCTTCGCAGCGAACTCGGAGGATGGAATGTAGACTACGTTGGTGAAAGTTTTAAAGTGTCTTAAGGTGCCTCCTGTATGTGACCCATGTCTCACTGCCGTATAGCAGGGTAGTGAGGACCACTGCTCGATATACGTGTAACTTTGTAAATAATTTCAGCTCTCTACAACTGAAGTTACGGGTACGGAGTCTGCCAAAGGCTTGAGATGCTCATCTGATCCAATGTTGAATCTCTTGATCGATGTCCGCGGTGGTGGACAGGTGGGAGCCGAGATACTGAAAGTGGATAACATTAGAGAGTGTAGTACCGTTAAGCTGGATGGATAGTGGAGGTGTGTCTGAACCAGGGGCAGGCTGAAAGAAAATCTGAGTCTAATGTGCGTTCACCTCAAGGCCAAAGAGTGTTCAGGATCTCCTGTAGGTCGCGTTCAGTGTGAGCGACGAGGGTGAGGTCGTCTGCATACTGAAGTTCAGTAATGGAAGCTGCCGACGCCTTTGTTCCTGCCTGGAGTCGTCTTATGTTGAAAAGACCCTTCATCCGGTACTGGATGTCCACCCCACTGGCTAAATTTGCACTGGCACGAGTAAGGATGGCAGCCAAGAAAATGGAAAAGAGAGTTGGTGCCAGTAGACATCCCTGTTTTATCCCCATTTGGCTGGGGAAGAACTCAGGCTGGGTGCCATGGTACAGGACACTGCCGTTCATACCATCGTGGAGTTGCCTTACAATGGTGATGAATTTTGGTGGGCAGTCAAAGCGGCTGAGAGTCCACCAAAGGGCTTTCCTGTTGACCGAGTCGAAGGCCTTAGTTAGATCGATGAAGGCCATGTACAGGTCAAGACGCTATTCTCTGCACTTTTCCTGTATTTGGCAGGCAAGAAAGATCCTGTCAGTGGTGCCTTGTGATGGTCTAAAGCCACGTTGAGATTCTGGGAAGAATTTTTACACCTCAAGAAGAAGTTTGTTTAGGAGGACTCGGACGATAATCTTGACCAGCTACGGACAGCAGAGAGATCCCACGGTAGTTGCCACAGTCGGACCGGTCTCCCTTGTTCTTATGAATATTGGCGATGGAGGCGTCTTTAAGAGCTTGGGGGATTTCCTCCTTTTCTCATATATTTTCCAGGAGATAGTGGAGACGGTTGGTAAGTAGAGGTCTCCTGTTTTATACACCTCGACTGGGATTCCATCAGGCCCTGAGGTTTTGTTACCTTTCATCTATTTGATGGCAGTAGCTGCCTCATCCAGGGATGGAGGATAGGTGAGGTGGGTCAGCTCTGGATGCTGAGGGACCTGCTGGGTAGTCAGGACATCCAAGTCGGTGTTTCGGTTGAGCAGCGAATGGTAGTGCTCTTTCCAGCACTGAAGGAGGCCTTCTTTATCGATAATTAGGGAGTTACCGTCGGATGAGCGGAGAGGGGCTGTGCCATGAGAGATTGGCCCATAAAATGTTTTAGTGGAATTGAAAAAATCGTGCATCTTGTGTTAATCTGTAAGTTTGTGTTTCACATGCTTTATTTTTAAACCGGTCGTATTTTAGATTGCAAAGTTCACGTTGGGCCGCTGCTTTCTTCTTGCGGAAGGTATCAGCTTTGATCCAAAACTGAGGGGTGTTTTGCCAGTCAGTTAAAGCAGCACGTTTCTCATCGACGAGTACATTGATTTCCTGGTAATTTTCATGAAACCAGTCCTAGTTTTATTCTTTCGATCTGGTCGAGGGTCTCTGCAGGTTTTTCCATGATAGTGTCGGGAATATCCCATTCGACACTGGGATTTAGGTTTTTTGTTATCAGGTTGTTTATCAGCCCATGTTCGAACTGCTCTCAAAAAGCATGTGCTACCTCTGGATCCTCCAGACGCTTAGTGTTAAAACCTCTTGAGGAGGCTTGCTGCCTTTGCTGTTATGGGGCGACGTGAAGTGAGAGCTTGGCTCTGACAGCCGATGATCAGTGTCATAAGAACATAAGAATGGAGGAAACTGCAGCGGGCCTATTGGCCCATACTGGGCAGTCCCATTTACACCCAACCGCTATTGCTCATATAACCATCTTACCTATGTTTGAAACTATACAGCGTATTCGAGTTAATGATGATATTTGATAACTTGTTCCACTCGTCCACTACTGTATTTCCAAACCAATGTTTACCTCTTTCGCGCCTAAATCTAAATTTGTCTAATTTAAAACTATTGTTACGAGTTCGCTCCTGGTTGGATAGTTTGAGTACCTTTGTAATGTCCCCTTTGTTCAGCCTAACTTCCATTTATACACCTCTATCATATCGCCCCTCACTCTACGTCTCTCGAGGGAGTGCAAATTAAGATGCTTTAACCTGTCTCTGTACTCAAGGTTCCTAATGCCCGGGATTAGTCTTGTCATTCTCCTCTGAATTCTTTCCAAGGATTCTATATCCATTCTGTAATACGTTGACTAGAATTGAACTGCGTAATCCAAGTGAGGTCTCACAGAGGACTGAGCCACGCATGGCTCAGGTGATGAGGACATCTCGGTGATCTCTTTCTCTGACAATGATGTAGTCAATGAGATGCCAGTATTTGGATCGTGGGTGTTGCCACGAATCCTTGAACTTGTCGGCCTGCCTAAATAAGATATTGGCGATATGAGGTTGTGTGCAGCACACTTGCTGAGGAAGAGTAGGCCGTTGTACATACATACATACACACATACATACATACATACATACATACATACATACATACACAAGTGACCTGCAATTCACAATGTTTTTCTCGTATCAAAGTACGAATCGAATCATCCCATCAGTTCGAATCAAATCTATGAGTTGAACCGACTGTACAGGTATACATTGTAAGGGTATAGACAGAATTATCTATAAGTAAAGATAGAATTGTTTGTTTACATATATTAATAAACAAACCATTTATGTAAAGATATTTTTTTTACATAAATAAACAAAACATTTAAGAATTGAGAAAATTATTTGTTTACACACATATTAATAAATAAACAAACCATTTTAGTAGATAAAATTGTTTGTTGTTTGTATTATAATGTTATTCCTACACACCATTAATAATAAGATAATATTTCTGAGACCAAAACACAGTGTAAATGTACCTGAACATCTGGAACAAATAATAGTACAAAAGTGTTCTTGAAAGTTAAACGATTCTAGTATGTAGATGGAAGTTAAAAGTTGATGTGTAAAGAAAATGGCCTTTTTACATAGATATATATATAGTTTAATATAGTAAGGATTGTAAAAGTTAAGACCCTTGAGAACATATTATTGTACACTCGCCTTCACTTGTGCGTTTACAGGCTTTGTGCAGTGTGGCAACGGTGTGTTTGTTTACATTCGACAAGAGGAAACTCGCAATGGCATCAAAGTAAAACAATATTAAAACAAATAACTCAATATAATGATTTGTGGAATGTTTATATGACGAGCCCCTGTAAACGCACAAGTGAAGGGGACTATACTGTACCTGAACACCAGAAAGAGGGTTGGTACAAAAGTGTTCATAGAGAAGGTGGGTAAATCTTTCTAAACAGCCTAACATCTTGTTGTTTGGATAAATAATATACCAAGTCTTTAGTTCTTGGATCCCTGAATAATGTATGTGAGTTATGCTTGAAGGAATGTACAGCCTCGCTACACGGGTTCATGTCTGTTTATATTGTAGAGTATCAGAACAGCTCAGGTTGGAGAATACAAGGTCATGTATTACCAGGGAGGAAGTGGCTGAGAGTCGCTGGGAGTGGCTGAGAGTCGCTGGGAGTGGCTGGGAGTAGCAGGGAGTGATTGAGAGCAGCAGGGAGTGGATGACAGTGGCTCAGAGCGACAGGAAGGCATTGGGAGTAGATGAGAGTGGCAGGAAGTGGCTAAGAGTGGATGATAGTGGCAGGAAGTGACTGAGAGTGGATGAGGATGACTAGGAGCGGCAGGCAGCGGCTGGGAGCGGCTGAGAGTGATTGGCAGCTACTAGGAACGGCTGAGAGTGGCAGAGAAGGAGTGAAAGTGGCAGTGTTTCAACAAAGCCGATATATTTTAACCATTATTACCCATTAAAACAAACACCCGTGACATAATCCATTAAAAAAAATCATCAAGAACTTCAGATAATAATTTGTAGTGAACACAGGGCTTGAGTGCGGCGTGAGGCGAGGCTGTGCGCTAAGATAGTGTTCACTTATGGACCGGAAGTAATGCTCATTCGAAAGTATTGAATCGGTGTCAGAGTTGCCGAATCGAATCAAATTACCGAGTCGAAATCAAATGTTGAAGCTTCGCGGAGCTATAATACATGGGCAGTTTGTGGTGCAGTGTGTTGGTGTTTACAAGCAGTTTAAAGTGTAGTGTAACAGTCAGTATCCGGCAGTTTAAGGTGTAGTGTAACAGTCAGTATCTGGCAGTTTAAGGTGTAGTGTGTAGTGTAACAGTCAGTATCCGGCAGTTTAAGGTGTAGTGTGTAGTGTAACAGTCAGTATCTGGCAGTTTAAGGTGTAGTGTAACAGTCAGTATCCGGCAGTTTAAGGTGTAGTGTGTAGTGTAACAGTCAGTATCCGGCAGTTTAAGGTGTAGTGTAACAGTCAGTATCCGGCAGTTTAAGGTGTAGTGTAACAGTCAGTATCTGGCAGTTTAAGGTGTAGTGTGTAGTGTAACAGTCAGTATCCGGCAGTTTAAGGTGTAGTGTAACAGTCAGTATCCGGCAGTTTAAGGTGTAGTGTGTAGTGTAACAGTCAGTATCCGGCAGTTTAAGGTGTAGTGTGTAGTGTAACAGTCAGTATCTGGCAGTTTAAGGTGTAGTGTGAAGTGCTACAGTCAGTATCCGGCAGTTTAAGGTGTAGTGTGTAGTGTAACAGTCAGTAACCGGCAGTTTAAGGTGTAGTGTGTAGTGTAACAGTCAGTATCCGGCAGTTTAAGGTGTAGTGTGTAGTGTAACAGTCAATATCCGGCAGTTTAAGGTGTAGTGTGTAGTGTAACAGTCAGTATCCGGCAGTTTAAAGTGTAGTGTAACAGTCAGTATCCGGCAGTTTAAGGTGTAGTGTGTAGTGTAACAGTCAGTATCCGGCAGTTTAAGGTGTAGTGTGTAGTGTAACAGTCAGTATCCGGCAGTTTAAGGTGTAGTGTGTAGTGTAACAGTCAGTATCCGGCAGTTTAAGGTGTAGTGTGTAGTGTAACAGTCAGTAACCGGCAGTTTAAGGTGTAGTGTGTAGTGTAACAGTCAGTATCCGGCAGTTTAAAGTGTAGTGTAACAGTCAGTATCCGGCAGTTTAAGGTGTAGTGTGTAGTGTAACAGTCAGTAACCGGCAGTTTAAGGTGTAGTGTGTAGTGTAACAGTCAGTATCCGGCAGTTTAAGGTGTAGTGTGTAGTGTAACAGTCAGTATCCGGCAGTTTAAAGTGTAGTGTAACAGTCAGTATCCGGCAGTTTAAGATGTAGTGTGTAGTGTAACAGTCAGTATCTGGCAGTTTAAGGTGTAGTGTGTAGTATAACAGTCAGTACCCGGCAGTTTAAGGTG
This sequence comes from Homarus gammarus, assembly GCA_958450375.1. Lineage (NCBI taxonomy): Eukaryota > Metazoa > Arthropoda > Malacostraca > Decapoda > Nephropidae > Homarus > Homarus gammarus. The sequence goes on from CAUDMG010001393.1 coordinate 3,483,642, forward strand.
TAGTGTGTAGTGTAACAGTCAGTAACCGGCAGTTTAAGGTGTAGTGTGTAGTATAACAGTCAGTACCCGGCAGTTTAAGGTGTAGTATAACAGTCAGTATCCGGCAGTTTAAGGTGTAGTGTGTAGTGTAACAGTCAGTACCCGGCAGTTTAAGGTGTAGTGTGTAGTATAACAGTCAGTACCCGGCAGTTTAAGGTGTAGTGTAACAGTCAGTATCCGGCAGTTTAAGATGTAGTGTGTAGTGTAACAGTCAGTATTTGGCAGTTTAAGGTGTAGTGTGTAGTGTAACAGTCAACACCCGGCAGTTTAAGCTGTAGTGTGTAGTGTAACAGTCAGTATCAGGCAGTTTCAGGTGTAGTGTGTAGTGTAACAGTCAGTACCCGGCAGTTTAAGGTGTAGTGTAACAGTCAGTACCCGGCAGTTTAAGGTGTAGTGTGTAGTGTAACAGTCAGTACCCGGCAGTTTAAGGTGTAGTGTGTAGTGTAACAGTCAACACCCGGCAGTTTAAGGTGTAATGTGTAGTGTAACAGTCAGTATCCGGCAGTTTAGTGTGTAGTGTAACAGTCAGTATCCGGCAGTTTAAGGTGTAGTGTGTAGTGTAACAGTCAGTACCCGGCAGTTTCAGGTGTAGTGTGTAGTGTAACAGTCAGTATCCGGCAGTTTAAGGTGTAGTGTGTAGTGTAACAGTCAGTACCCGGCAGTTTAAGGTGTATTGTGTACTAGTGTAGTGGTGTGTGCGTCAATACAATATTACAAGGTTAGCTTCACAGGACCCTCACACAGTCACGCTACAGATTTCTACACAAAAATCTATTATACAGCGTGTAATCAACTCACTGTAGAAGGCAGTGCTATGTAGTTGTTTGTGGTAGTTGCGTGTGGTATTGTAGGTATGTGTGTGTGTGTGGTGATGTATGGTAGTGGTGTGTGTGTGTGTGTGTGTGTGTGTGTGTGTGTGGTGATGTATGGTAGTGGTGTGTGTGTGTGTGTGTGTGTGTGTGTGTGTGTGTGGTGACGTATGGTAGTGGTGTAGAGTGTGTGTGTGTGTGTGGTAGTGGTGTAGAGTGTGTGTGTGGTTGTGTGTGTGTGTGTGTGTGTGGTACTGTAGAGGGTGTGTTTGCGTGTGTGTGTGTGGTACTGTAGAGGGTGTGTTTGTGTGTGTGTGGTAGCATAGAGGGTGTGGTTGTGTGTGTTAGTGACGCTCTGGTGTTTGTTGCCAAGTGACCAAATACTAAGATGGTCGGTCTCTCTCTCTCTCTCTCTCTCTCTCTCTCTCTCTCTCTCTCTCTCTCTAGATCACGTAACACAATCTATACGCTTCCCCGAAAGAAAATAATGGAAGGCCTTATACAATAGAGCGACCAACGGGGTGACAGGCCACACTATGTTAAGACAGGTCACACTATATTAACACAGGCCACACTATGTTAAGACAGGGCACCCTATGTAACACAGGCCACACTATGTTAAGACAGGGCACCCTATGTAACACAGGCCACACTATGTTAAGACAGGTCACCCTATGTAACACAGGCCACACTATGTTACGACAAGCCACCCTAGGTAACAGGCCACACTATGTTAAGACAGGGCACCCTATGTAACACAGGCCACACTATGTTAAGACAGGTCACACTATATTAACAGACAGACAGACAGACAGCCACACACACACACAGTCTCTCTCTCTCTCTCTCTCTCTCTCTCTCTCTCTCTCTCTCTCTCTCCTTTCATCAGGGTGTGGTGTAATAATGGGGTGTAGGTGAGACAGGTAGTAATTAAGAGGCGCCCCCATAGTGTAGCGTGAACGACCCTACCTAATATACCCTGCCCTCCCTCCCTCCCTCCTTCCTTCCCTCCCCGTCTGTCTGTCTTCCTACCTCCCCCATCCCTCCCTATCTCTCACCGTCCTTCCCTCCCTCTCTGTCTCTCCCTTCCTTCCCTGTCTGTCACCTCCCTCTCTGTCTCTCCCTTCCTTCATTCCTTAAATCAGAAGGGTGAGACTGATAAATATAGGCTACTCCAGACCCTCCATACACACTACACCCTATACACTACACCTTCCTACACCCTACACACTACACCCTATACACTACACCCTCCTACACCCCATATCCTACACCCCATATCCTACACCCCATACACTACACCCTCCTACACCCCATACCCTACACCCCATACACTACACCCTATACACTACACCCTCCTACACCCCATACACTACACCCTCCTACACCCCATACACTACACCCTCCTACACCCCATACCCTACACCCCATACACTACACCCTCCTACACCCCATACCCTACACCCCATACACTACACCCTCCTACACCCCATACCCTACACCCCATACACTACACCCTCCTACACCCCATACACTACACCCCCCTACACCCTATACACTACACCCTCCTACACCCTATACACTACACCCTCCTACACCCTATACACTACACCCTCCTACACCCTATACACTACACCCCCCTACACCCTATACACTACACCCCCCTACACCCTATACACTACACCCTCCTACACCCTATACACTGCACCCCCCTACACCCTATACACTACACCCCCCTACACCCTATACACTACACCCTCCTACACCCTATACACTACACCCCCTACACCCTATACACTACACCCCCTACACCCTATACACTACACCATCCTACACCCTATACACTACACCCTATACACTACACCATCCAACACCCTCCTACACCCTATACACTACACCCCCCTACACCCTATACACTACACCCTATACACTACACCATCCAACACCCTCCTACACCCTATACACTACACCCTCCTACACCCTATACACTACACCCTATACACTACATCCTCCTATACACTACACCCTCCTACACCCTATACACTACACCCTCCTACACCCTATACACTACACCCTCCTACACCCTATACACTACACCCTCCTACACCCTATACACTACACCCTCCTACACCCTATACACTACACCCTCCTACACCCTATACACTACACTATCCTACACCCTATACACTACACTATCCTACACCCTATACACTACACCCTCCTACACCCCATACTCTACACCCTCTTACACCCCATACACTACACCCCCTACACCCTACACACTACACCCCCCTGCACCCTATAACATAGTTAAGCTTATTTAAGGGTGTTAATCCAACCATTTGTGAGCTACAACCCCCAGCTGGCTGCCAGAACTGACTACCTCGTGTGTGTGTGTGTGTGTGTGGAGTCCTACCAGTATGTGGTGAGTCCGGTGGCGTGTATTATATGTGGTCTAGTATGTGCGTGAGGTAAGGAGCAGTGGCCGAGTGGATACAGCCCTCGCCTCATATCCTACAGGTCCCTGGTTCACGCCACGTTGGAAGGATCATGTCCGGGGTTTAACACAGTCTTGATAGGGTGATGTAAGAGTGTCAGCTGGTAGGGTCCTCACACCCTCTTAGCGGTCATGGGTCGACCTCCTCTGGCACAGTGCCTTCCCGCATCAGGCACCACTAGCTGCTGATGCACTCTCAGTCCTGGCTCCATGGGGTGGGGGGGGGGGGGGCGGTCAGGAGGGAGGCGCTGATGCACCTTAGGTTTTATAAATCAGGTTGTCAAGCTTCGTAAATTTTTCGCTAAAAAATTATCACTCGTATACGTCAAAGTTTAAGGAAGCCAAATGTGCTTAAAAATTACACCATATATCATCTGTTTTACTTATAGGAGCTGCACCAGAAGTTAAAGAGGTTGGACACTCACAATTATGCATTAATTCTCTAGAAAACAGCCTAATTTGGTCTTAATTCATGTTAATTCACTTTCAGTTTATTCAGTCAAAATGTTTAGACGCGTAGCTGCCTAATATCACATTCGGAGCTTCCATATTAGCTAAAGACCTTCACAGAGTCTGTCTACACAACACCCGAACTTTAACCCTTGTACCTCAGGTCCCATTATGGGTGGGTTATCATGGTACCAGGATCACAGAAATGGAACCCAACCCTTAGAGTCACCACACTCTTGACAAGGCAGGAGTCTCGAAACAGTTAACATAGATATATAGTCCGGTAGTTCGTCTATGGGTCGAGGAGTCAGGTGGAAGAATAAAACATGACATTTAACTCCCTCTAACCGGTATAAATTCACAATGGCCGCCATCGATACGTGATATATTTGCGGAGATAAGATGATTCAATGTCTTTCTCGTGGATACTGACCCTCCCCCCCCCCTCCCCTAATGCAGCCAGGAACAACTATTGATATATCATTAATAATAAACTGTATTTTTCCAAAGTTTGTTGTTTACGATGGAGATAATGAAAATAACAATGGTTCTTATGAGGGCCAGGTGTCGATGTAACAAAATGTGTGATATGCTGATCAGACTCCCACATAAAAACTACTTCTTCAAACACGAATTCTAGATGCGGTCGACACCAACAACGATCAAATGTCGCAGAGGCTCATAACAATCTCTGGTGATAACTATGTCTGCCATGTTAAGTGCGAGTGTCATCATAAATACACAAACTAGACACTTCTTAACTTTATGTGTATCAAAGTCACAAATTTGTGTGAAGTGTCTCATGAAGTTTTATGTTGAGTCCTCACTAAAAGTTTCAACCAAGAATTACTGTGCATAATTGATGACGAACTGTGACTACACCCGGACCGCATGACTTCACTCACAGTATTGATTAACCGTAACACAGCTGCACTTACCCACCCGACTTGTCCTGTGTTCGGTTCATTGCTGCCTCCATCAACAACTGTCATCATGAAAGTGACAATGTGGCAGGCCAATAGACCATAATATTGTAACTGCCCTCGTTCCAGACCAACCCACGACATCAACATGCAAACCAGACCTGGAGTGACTCACGGACCGCAATCAAGACACTCTTACCCTGTCAGGTCCTCCGTGAATTCCATGAACCAATCCGACGACCTGATCTACCAGAATATTTTATACTTGGGGGTCAAACTTACTCCTCAAACGACGGAGTCAGATCCAAACTGTATGACATTACTACATGGTCACTCTCGCGTTTGGGTCTCAGTAAAGTCCATTCGAATGAGATTTTACTTCCTCCCCGAGCACAGGTAAGGCCATCATGGAGTGCGAGCAATTCTGTGACCACACCAGTGAAAACCTCGCCAGTACCTCCCCATCCGGCCACACTGTCTACTCTTCCAGGAGACATGCCCAAGAGTTCCTGTCACACCTCGACTAAACGGTGACCACACCCCCCATGCACTGTTACGAGAGAGTGTATTATCCAGGAATTGCAGCTCATACGTTCAAATTTATCCCCTGTGCTTGGCGCCTTCTGTCTGATTAAAGTGGTTCTCAAGTGTGAAGGGAAATATCTTAAATGTAGAGGTGTAAATCTTGTCTGGTTGGAGTCAGGAGTTTTGGTCCAACTCTCACTCAGTAGAGATCGTAGCGCCGCTTATTGTTGGGATGAAGTTGCTCCAAGAACCCATCCAGAATATGCTAAAGAGTTTGACATCATCTCGGAATTTCAGAAAAACGTGTCAAAAGAACTTGGTTGATTTAAGTGCAAGATCTGAAACTCTCTCAGTGATCTAGATCAGTCTATCGTGGCCCGTGGCAGCAAGGAAAACTTCAAGCTCTGGGCATTGTTCAAAAAATTATGTCACTGATAATTAACTTAATAAGAGCAGATCGTGGAGGTAAAACAGGTCCTATATGGTGTAATTTTTAGTACAATTAGCTTCTCTAAGCTGTGACGTACGATTTATCATTATTTTAGCGAGAAATCTCCAAGACGCTCATGTCTGAAGGACCCACAGAAATAATCTACTTCTCCTCAGCTTAACAACCTTAACTCTTATGGAAGGTCTAGAACCATAAAACCTAAGGTGCATCAGCGCCTTCCTCCTTGACACATGACCCCCACTCCTCCTCCTCCTCCAGAACATGTTACTGACACGTCCTCCACGGGGTCAACACACCTGGTCTGAAGGTGTGACTTGTATGGGTCCGGCACCTGTACCCTGGTTGTGAGGTGACCAAGCTAACCTAATCTAACCTTAATCTAACCTAACTTAACCTATCGTGCCCTAACCTAACTTTATTCCCCCACGGTGTGTCCAGCCCCCTAACACACACACAGTCAAGGGATGATATTTCATTCTGACGAGCTCATGTGGACGGCCGAGTTTGGTACTGATTCAACAAACTGAGGTGTGTGCGCTCGTGTGTGTGTGTGTGTGTGTGTGTGTGTGTGTGTGTGTGTGTCAATCAGAAAATCAATTTATCTCTGTACACTCCATTGGTCTGTCACTTCACCTGTATCTGCCTCCCCTACAGTACCACCTGAGCGGCCCTACCTGATGTACGGGGGTGCACAGCTGGCCCTCGACGCCCGCCTCACCACTAGGGAGGGCAACTCTATTACCCTCCATTGTGTGGTGGAGGGAGGCAACCCAGCCCCCTCCATCACCTGGCTCCTGGCTGATGAGGACGTCACTCCCTCCACCCAGGTGAGTTACTTCTCCCTACCACCTCAATCTCTTCCTTCCTTCCCCCCGCCTATCTTCTCTCTCTTCTTCCACCCACCTGCCCAGAACAATCTGTCTCTCCCTCCCTCCCACCCTCCCTCCATTCAGCCACAGATGCTCCTTCCCTCCCTCTCTCCTTCCCTCCATTCAACCACAGTTGCTCCCTCTCGCCCTCCCTTCTTTCACCCACCCAGCTCAATCTCTCCTTCTCTCCCCCCCCCCCCCGTCCCTCCCTCATCAGGCAAGTATGATGTTACAGTCTCACGTCTTGAATGTCAAGGTGAGGAAGACACCTGAATAATGAATACTGACTCTTGCAGTGAGTGTGTGTGTGTGTGTGTGTGTGTGTGTGTGTGTGTGTAAAATAGAAAAAATAGAGACAATTTCTTTCTTTATCTCATTATTTATATTTATTGAACCCTTCCACCTATTTATCTTTTATTTCTTATTATTTATCGTTCTATTTATTATTCCCTCTATACGCTTAATTCATTACCAAACTGTATTCATTATTATTATTATTATTATTATTATTATTATTGTTATTGTTGTTGTTGATACGGTTGTTTTTGTTGTTATTATTATTATTATTACGACCACTATTAGTATGACTATTACAATTATTACCATTACTACTATTAACACCATTACCATCACCATGGCAGATACGGTCAGAGTGGCGGGCGGGTGAGGGCGTGTTCTATAGCGTAAGCAACATGACGGTCTCCAGCGTCAACAAGAAGAACCACAACACGACCGTAGCCTGTGTGGTGCGTCACCCGTCACTACCAGTACCCATACCAGTACCTCTCAGGCTGAATATTGAGTGTGAGTATCTCTTAAGTGTTTCTCTGTGTCTCTTAGTGTCTCTTAGGCTATGTTCCATGTGCGAGCGTCCTGCGGCGGCATCGAGAGACCAGGGCGTAGACGCGCGACCTACTTCCCAAGGCGACCTGCGTCCCACCTGCCCTGCAGCGTCTTGCCAACGTAAACATGCTGTCTATACATCACAGGCGTTTGCTGGTACGTTTAGAAAATAATGCTTCCCAAAAGGATGCAAGTAGGAGACTCTCACCATCTCTACAAGGAACTTCGCCAAGATCCAAAGAAGTTTCACGAGTACACCAGAATGTATTCTGACTGGGGACGAGGCCTACCCACTCTGTGTATGTGTGTTGGAACCCTCTCCTAGGAATGCTGTCAAGAAAGAAAAGAGAATTTGATTACAGATCGTCAAGTGCCAGGCGTGTTGTAGAGTGTGCAGTTGGAATTTGTGCAATCGGACAATTTTAAATAAAGATATTAAAACAAGGCTGCTGTTGACATTGTACAGTGTGCTACACTTTTCCTTCACATCATCATTGACACAGAGGGTCTGGATGCAATGTCATATGCAATTCAAGAATGTACTGTTGAGAATAACACAGCGCCCTCTAGAATAAACAATGCTTCACATTCTTGTGTAAATAATGTGAGTGAAACATTTTGCCGCTACTTTAATATTCCACAAGGATCTATTTCTTGGTAAGATGAAGCTGTTAACAGTGGAAAATGAAGGTATTGCCTTCTTTAGTTTTGGCGTAGAATGTGAGGTCTCGCGTGACTGAAGAAGCGACAATCAAAATATTTGATCGCTGCTTCCAGGTCACGTGTCTAGTTCCCGCCTCCTGGTCGCTCACGAACGCTTCACGCGCTACAAGGGACACATCAAAGAAAACACATAGTTTGTCCGCTACACCAAGGTAACGCGTTTACTCCTGTGTGGTCGCTTGATGCCGCACATGGGACACACCCTTAGTATCTTCCAGTGTCTTATTATCTCTCAATATGTCTCAGTACCCATACCAGTACCTCTCAGGCTAAATAGTGAGTATCTCTTAATGTGTCTCTTCCTATCTCTCAGCATCTCTTAGTGTCTCCCCAAATCTCCAGTATTTCTCAACGTTTCCCTGTATCTCTCATCACCTCCCAGTATATATTTAATGGTGTTCATTATGTGTGTTGATGTGTGTGTATATTTTAAGTGTGTACAAGCATAGACGGACGGACAGACAGACAGACAGAGACAGACAGACAGACTAGTATCAGACAGACAGCTACACCCCTGTCTAGTCATGGTCTTTAAACAGCTAATGAATCATCGGTCTCACGCTAAGAGCTGATTTCATTATGAGTCACGTGACGGATAATACTCTTAGCTGCTGAGCTGAGGGAGGGACGGTGAGGGAGGGACGGTGAGGGAGGGACGGAGGGAGGGACGGTGAGGGAGGGACGGTGAGGGAGGGACGGTGAGGGAGGGAAGGTGAGGGAGGGACGGTGAGGGACGGAGGGTGTGGGAGGGACGGTGAGGGAGGGACGGTGAGGGAGGGACGGTGAGGGAGGGAGGGACGGTGAGTGAGGGACGGTGAGGGAGGGAGGGACGGTGAGGGAGGGACGGTGAGGGACGGAGGGTGTGGGACAATGGGGAACAGAAAGATAGGGTGCAGTAATTTGTGAGAGAGAGAGAGAGAGAGAGAGAGAGAGAGAGAGAGAGAGAGAGAGAGAGAGCCACACACGCATATATATTATTTTTCCTCCACTAACTCGCTATAAGAGAACTCATTAATTCAATTTGGCCGCCATTTTGGACAGCCAGATCGGGTTAGGGTTAAGAAAGAGATTGTGTTACCTGAGGCTTATAACACCTTGTTGTTGTTATAGCAGATATAAGACTATTAACCTGAGATGATATACAGTCTTATAGTGATAGTTTTAGGGTCAGTCGGTCAGTCAGTCGGCCAGTCAGTCATTTAACCAATCAGTCGGTCAGTCAGTCACTCAAACTTGGGCACGTATGTGTTTATAGTCGAGTCTAATATAAAAATCGACGCCATATTGGAACAAAAGTCGAGTCTGGGGGGTAATTTTGGCCGCCATATTGGAACAAAAGTCGAGTCGGAGGGGGTTAATTTTGGCCGCCATATTGGAACAAAAGTCGTCGGGGGGGTAATTTTGGCCGCCATATTGGAACAAAAGTCGGGTCTGGGGGGTAATTTTGGCCGCCATATTGGAACAAAAGTCGAGTCGGAGGGGGTTAATTTTGGCCGCCATATTGGAACAAAAGTCGAGTCGGGGGGGTAATTTTGGCCGCCATATTGGAACAAAAGTCGAGTCTGGGGGGTAATTTTGGCCGCCATATTGGAACAAAAGTCGAGTCTGGGGGATAATTTTGGCCGCCATATTGGAACAAAAGTCGAATCTGGGGGATAATTTTGGCCGCCATATTGGAACAAAAGTCGAGTCGGGGGGGGGGTAATTTTGGCCGCCATATTGGAACAAAAGTCGAGTCGGGGGGGTAATTTTGGCGGCCATATTGGAACAAAAGTCGGGTCTGGGGGGTAATTTTGGCGGCCATATTGGAACAAAAGTCGAGTCGGGGGGGGTAATTTTGGCCGCCATTTTCGTCTCAGTCTCACATCTTACGGTGAATTAAACTCAACATCTTAAGAATTTCGGGAGATTCGTACCCTGAGGCAGCGACCCATGACGGTATTACAGCCACGGGAGGCTGTGTCGTACCCAGCCACATCACTACACATCCCAGCCACACATCTCAGCTACGTCACCACACATCCTAGTCACATCTCAGCTACGTCACTACACATCCCAGCCACACATCTCAGCTATGTCACTACACATCCCAACCACATATCTCAGCTACGTCACCACACATCCTAGTCACATCTCAGCTAGGTCACTACACATCCCAGCCACACATCTCAGCTAGGTCACTACACATCCCAGCCACACATCTCAGCTACGTCACTACACGTCCTAGTCACATCTCAGCTACGTCACTACACATCCTAGTTATACCACAATATATCCTCACCCATCTCAGCTACACCACAACACACCCTAGCCAAAACATAACACATCCTTGCCACATCACAACACATTCTTGCACATCTCGGCCACGCCACCACACATCCTGACCTCCTAACATATCTCAGCCACATCATCACACATTCTAGCCACACTACCACACATCCTAGCCACATCACAACACATCCTAGCCACACTACCACACATCCTAGCCACACCACCACACATCCCAGCCACACCACCACACATCCCAGCCACACCACCACACATCCCAGCCACACCACCACACACCCTGACGTAAATAAAAATATACCTTTAATAAACAATGAAGAGAGAGAGAGAGAGAGAGAGAGAGAGAGAGAGAGAGAGAGAGAGAGAGAGAGAGAGAGAGAGAGAGAGAGAGGGGAAAGAAAAATGGAAGAGAGAAAAGGAGAAAGAAAAAGGGAGGAGAGAAGAAAGAAAATGAGAGAGAGAGAGAGAGTGAGAGAGAGAGAGAGAGATAATTAAGTCCCTGCGTGTACTTTATATAGAATTTAGCACGAGGCAAGAAAATGCTATGATGATAATGTCACTGGTAATACCCAACTCATATAACATGACGGTGATAATTACACCCTTATTACCTCACAGTATAGTGATAATAACAATAATTACACTGTTATTACCTCACACGCAAATAATAACAACAATAATTACACTGTTATTACCTCACACTCAAATAATAACAATAATTACACTGTTATTACGTCAGACCTATAACAACGACAGCTGGGTGGATCACAACAATATACATCATAACATAACATTAAGTATTACGTGTGAAATTACGACCTTAATAACACACACATAACAGTAAGTGCTATGACAATGTTATATACAGCCGTGTCTCTCTCTCTCTCTCTCTCTCTCTCTCTCTCTCTCTCTCTCTCTCTCTCTCGTTCGTTCCCTCACAAAAACAAAGTCATTCTTCACACCTGTTTGTACCCTTGACGGAGGTGAGAGGGTATTGTCATCATGCTGTGTGTGTGTGTGTGTGTGTGTGTGTGTCAGTACTCTACAGTTTGTGAAGTGAAGGCGGTCGAGTACAGTGCCGGTTAAGCTGCTGCCTCCTTCTGTACCGATAGGAAATCTTAGTCTAAACTTTGTTGTATCTACATTATTCCTAACCTAACCTAACCTATCGTGCCCTAACCTAACCTAACCTAATTGGCTGTCAGACCTATGGGAAACGCGTACATAATAGGGTTAGGTTAAGTTTAGTGTAAGTTACGTTGCGTCGGGGTAAGTGAAGTCAGGTTAAAGTAGGTTTGGGGGGAGATAGTTAAAGGTCATGTTGGGAGTAGGTTAGGTTAGGTTAGGAGTAGGTTAGGTTAGGTTAGGTGAGGTTAGGTTAGGTTAGGTTAGGTTAGGTTAGGTTAGGAGTACGTTAGGTTAGGTTAGGTTAGGTTAAGTTAAGTTAGGAGAAAATTAACTTACATGACGCAACTTTCAGGTTCAAACTTTACTGTAGATCACCCACATTGTATTATTTAAGAACATAAGAACATAAGAAAATAAGGAGTCTGCAATAGGCCGGTTGGCCTGTACATGGCAGCTCCTGTCGAGAGTTACTACCACTCTCTATCATCCATGAATCTATCCAGTCTCCTTTTGAAACTTTCCAGCGTTCCAGCACTTACTACAAAGTTGCTAAGCTTGGTCCACTCGTCCACCACCTATTGTTATTTATACCCACATATTCTTATTTATACCCACCTATTGTTATTTATACCCACATATTGTTATTTATACCCACATATTGTTATTTATACCCTCATATTGTAATTTATACCCACATATTGTTATTTATACCCACATACTGCTATATACCCACATACTGCTATTTATACCCATATTGTATAACCCACATAATGCTATTTAGACCAATATTATTGCAATTTCTACCCACATATTGCTATTTATACCAAAATGTTGCAATTTACACCCAGATATTGCAATTACAAGCCGGATATTGCACAGCCTTCGGTCAATATTTTTCTGCTCGGGGTGGAGGTGATGATATTACAGGTGCAACACGACACCTGTCTCTGTGGGGAGGCAGGTGTTGAGTTACACCGCAAGGGGGACGACGCTGATGCTCTCTCTCTCTCTCTCTCTCTCTCTCTCTCTCTCTCTCTCTCTCTCTCTCTCTCTGCAGTGGTGTGTGTGTGTGTTTGTGTCTTTCTGTGTCTGTCTGTCTATGCCTAACACTGGTCTACACTGCCCCTCCCCCAACAGACGCGCCAGACTTCCGGTTACGTAGGTGGCCAGCGTGGGGTTCACCTGTGAGGGAGGGTAGCAGTGTTTCCCTCCTGTGTCACGTGGATGCCAACCCCTCCTCTAGCCCCACCTGGGTCAAAGGTCAGTCTTCTCCAAGGTCATGTATCACTTCCATCATTTAGGTCAACTGTTGATATTATACTGTTCATATTAGGTCAGAGGTCATTTGTATATATTGGGTCAGAGGTCATTTGTATATATTAGGTCAGAGGTCACTTGTATATATTAGGTCAGAGGTCACTTATCAGGCTTACATCTCAGGTTACAGTTGAGTAATAAAATTCCTGACCTCCCTTCAGAGATCTGTTATGAAACTCTTGTCCTAGGTCATAGGTCAATAATAAAGCTTTAAACCCAGGTCAAAATTCAACCATAGGACATTTATCTTAGCTTAACCTAATATGACCTTATCTCAGTGACCTCCTATAATGACCCCATGTGATGTTTCTCCCTGAACCTGTCGTGACCTGTGTTAGCAGAGGGTGAAGGTGGGTCAACCGAGGTGGTGTCATCAGGGGAGTGGCTTAACCTGACCAGGGCCAGCAGTGATGACAGAGGCTGGTACAAGTGCGCCACCAGTCATGCCTTTGGTCACTTCGCCTCCCACTCTGTCTTTATCAATGTTCTGGGTGAGTACCATAGTTTATAGGGTACCATTGTAGTACCACAGTTTATGTAGCATCACAGTAATACTTCAGTTTATGTAGTACCACAATAGTACTACAGTTTATAGGGTACCATTGTAGTACCACAGTTTATGTAGCATCACAGTAATACTTCAGTTTATGTAGTACCACAATAGTACTACAGTTTATAGGGTACCATTGTAGTACCACAGTTTATGTAGCATCACAGTAATACTTCAGTTTATGTAGTAACACAATAGTACTACAGTTTATAGGGTACCATTGTAGTACCACAGTTTATGTAGCATCACAGTAATACTTCAGTTTATGTAGTACCACAATAGTACTACAGTTTATAGGGTACCATTGTAGTACCACAGTTTATGTAGCATCACAGTAATACTTCAGTTTATGTAGTGCCACAATAGTACTACAGTTTATAGGGTACCATAGTAACAGCACAGTTTATGTAGTACCATGGTAGTTATGTAGTACCACAATAGTACCACTGTAGCTTTTAGTACCACAGGCCATTTAGCACCATGTAGAGAGAGGGAGTTATTGCCTTGCTCTACACATTGACTAAACAATAAACTCTCTACACCTGCATGTAACAGTATACCTGACAACGGTTCACAGCTATATAACAACGGCTTCATCGCCCTGTTAACGGTATAAAGAACAACAGGTGTGGACGTGTTACAGGTGTGGGCTGGTGTACAGGTATACTAATAGGTGTGATCGTGTTACATGTGAGGACAGGTATACAGGTGTGATCGTGTTACAGGTGTGGGCAGGTGTACAGGTATACTAACAGGTGTGATCGTGTTACATGTGAGGACAGGTATACAGGTGTGATCGTGTTACAGGTGTGGGCAGGTGTACAGGTATACTAACAGGTGTGATCGTGTTACAGGTGAGGGCAGGTCATCAGGGGTATCATCACACACGCCACAGCTGTTAAGAAAGACGTCGGGTGAGGGAGATGGTCACCAACTTTGTCTACCTCACAACTCCTCCCTAGACGCTGACGCTACCTCCACAGGTAAACTGATTAACTCTCTTACCCCCCCCCCCCTGGATATACCTACACTACTTAATTAATTCTATCTGTCAATCTATCTCTTATTTCCCTTCAGGTAGATACACTGACGACGTACATTGGGTCATCAAACTCACCTGTCCGACACAAGGGTGGGTGGGTTAACTAGGCTAATTCACAGAAGTTCTGGACAACAGGTTAGGGAGAGTAGTTGTGGCGACATATTTAACCATCGTGAAAGGATTGTATTTTGGTCATAAGCGGCGGGAAGGACGAACGATAGTGACTTCACCTATAATGAGAATAATGTGATTTGTCCTTCATTGACAGTCTATGTGAACAAGACCTCGGGACGAACCACTCCAGCTCATACCTGTCTTAATAGCCACCACAAACTATCTATCTATCTATCTATCTATCTACCATGTAAAAAGTGTTCCACCCCGGAGACTTGACGCACCGTACAGCAAGCGGCACCTGAGGGTGGTGTGGTAGGCTGGACACCTTCACACCAAAATTGATCAATCCAGTTGGTGTCGAGTCTGAGAAGGTCTTAAGGGGAGTATACCTTTGTCGTGGACGGTTGGATAGACGGACGGACGGACGGAGAATATCAGTGCTATAACGCAATCTTCCCCCACTTAAACTATCTGTTGTAAGGCGCCTTAAGAATCCATGTGTGTGTGTGTGTGAACCAGCTGAAGCATCACCATGTCCTTCTCCCCGCCAGGTGGTGTGTTGGTCGTGGCGGTTAACTCCACTGTGCTGTCCATGGGTGGCCGGACCACCGCCCTCGCCGCCCAGGTGTGTAGCCGCCCACCTCTCACCTCCGTCATCTGGCTGCCGCCCCAACACCTGCCGCCTCTCAGACCCGGCCACACCGCGGACAGGTTCCACGCCCACAACCTCACGGTGAGTGTGTGTGTGTGTGTGTGTGTGTGTTTGTTATACTCATCTATATTGGTAGGATATACAGAAATAGATAGACATACACTGATAGATAATAAGAGACAATCATAACTAACCCACCCCCCCCCCTTCACCCCACACACAGACGGGGGAGGCAGCGTGGTGCCAGTACACAGTGTTGACCATCGTGGGCGTGAGAGCCAGCGACGAGGGTGGCTGGGTAGTGGTGGCCGCCAATGAGAAGAGCGCCGACGCCGCCCTCATCCACCTCAACGTCACCGCCGCCGCTCATTCCGTCGCCGCTGGCAACGCCGCCGAAGGACATCACCACCACCACCACCTCACCCACAGTTTCTCCCTTTGCTGCGTCTTACTGTGCACCTTCACCTTACTGCCCTGAGACAACCCCACCCCCCCCCCCCCCCCGAGTGCCACCCTCAACCTCTGCTATATTCCTAGGCCTACCTAACGGTGCCATTTAGGTCATCCAGTAGTGCCAACTTCGTCATCCACGAGGCCTATGGGTGACACCTACGTCATGTACAAGGGCTATGGGTACCACCCGTCACCCCTAGGCCTATGGGTGACACCTACGTCATCTACAAGGATTATGGGTGCCACCTACGTCATCTACAAGGCCTATGGGTATTTCCTACGCCATCTATAAGGCCTATGAGTGTCTACTACGTCAACTACTAGCCCTATGGGTGTCTTCTACGTCATCTACATGGTCTATGGGTGCCATCTGTCACCCACTAGGCCTATAGGTGTCTCTTACGTCATCTAAAAGACCTATGGGTGCCACCCATCACCCACTAGGACTATGGGTGCCATCTACGTCATCTACAAGGCCTAGTGGGCGCCACCCGTCACCCACTAGGCCTATAGGTGCCATCTACGTCATCTACAAGGCCTATCGGTGCCTCCTTTACCCGCTGGTGCCAATTTCCTAGCTCGACTACAGTGTGGGCGCCAACTTCCTCCAGCTGCGGACCCGTGTGAGTGCCACTAAGTGCCACCTTCGCTGCCAGCCTTGTGGCGCAACACGCGGGTCTGTGTGTTGCATAAGTCAAATGTTACATAACTGTGATAGTGTCGTGTAGTGGCGTGCGACAGTAATGGCGCTGAGACAACAATGGCGTTGACAGTAATGGCGTTGAGACAGTAATGGCGCTGACACTAATGCCATTGAGACAGTATTTGCGTTGAGATAGTAATGGCGTCGATGTTAGTGTTTGAGAAAAATGGAGCTGAGACATTAATGCGTTGATGAATAATGTTTCTCAGTGACAGCGTTGAGAGTGGTGGCGTTGAGAGAGCCATGATATTCATACAGGGATAAGCGTTGACGTTAACAGTGTTTTATATATGTATAGCGATCACACATTAAACGTGCTAATCAAAATGTCTGACAGTGATGGCGTTACGAGGACATAGTTACGAGGACAGTTACGAGGACATATTTAGGAGGACAGTTACGAGGACATACTGTAGTTACGAGGACACTGTTACGAGGACAAAGTTACAAGGACATCTTACGAGGACATGGTTAGGAGGACACATACAAGGACATAGTTACGAGGACACTTAACGAGGACACAGTTACAAGGACACAGTTCGAGGACAGTCAAGCTGTGATGGGGACATAAAGCTATGGCGCAAGCATCAAGCTTTTGTGGTGACGACGTCAAGCTGTGGTGAAGACGACGTCAAGCTGTGGTGAAGACGACGTCAAGCTGTGGTGGAGACGATGTCAAGCTGTGGTAGAGACAACGTCAAACTGTGGTGAAGACGTAGTCAAGCTGTGGTGCAGACGAAGTCAAAATGTGGTGGAGACGAAGTCAAGCTGTGGTTAAGAGGTAAAGCTGTGGTTAAAACATAAAGCTCTGATGATGACGTTAAGCTGTGGTGATGTTTATATTGCCTGTAGTTAGATAATTTGTCATATCATATTCTTAATGAACCACCACCTGAGGTGTTGCCCATTGTCGGTGTGGCCCTGCGAGTGTGGCCCAGTGTGGGTATGGTCATAGCTCTGGCTGCGTGTGGCCCTGGGAGAGTGTGGTACAGTGAGCATGTGGCCCTGTGTGGGTGTGGCTTAGAGTGAGTGTGGCCAATTGTAGGTTTAAGGCGGAGACCGTAGCAGCCATACGCTATACAGATCATGGGCCACAACTGTGCCACACGACCAAAGGGCATACAACCAAGAACCACACAGCCATGGGCCACATAACCAAGAACTACACAACTACTGATGACACAGTCATGGGTCACACAGCCACGGGCCACACAGACAAGGACAACACAGCGATGGCCACATTGTCATGGGCCACACAGTTACGAGTCACAGAACCATGGGCCACACTGCCATGGGTCACACAGGCATGGGCCACACAGCCATGGGTCACACAGACATGGGCCACACAGCCATGGCCACATTGCCATGGGCCACACAGTCACGGATCACAGAACCATGGCCACATTGCCATGGGCCACATAGTCACGGGTCACACAACTACAAGCCCCACAGCCATGGGCCACAGAACCACGTCCTACACTGCCACGGGCCACAACCACAGGCCACACAATGACCACAGCCATGGGCCACACAGCCATGGGCCACAAGCACAGGCCACACATCAGCGGGGCATACAGATATGGGCCACACAGGCATGGACCACAATCCCAGGGGCCACAGTCATGGGCCACACAGTCACGGAACACACATCAACGGGCCACAACCCCAGGCCACACAACCATGGACCACACATCAACGGGCCACAACCACAGGCCACGGAAGACACATCAACGGGCCACAACCACATGCTACAAAACCCAAGGCTACACAACAACGGGCCACAACTACAGGCCACACAGCCATAGACCACACATCAACGGGCCACAACCACAGGCCACGGAAGACATATCAACGGGCCACAACCACATGCTACAAAACCAAAGGCTACACAACAACGGGCCACAACTACAGGCCACACAGCCATGGACCACACATCAACGGGCCACAACCAAAGGCCACACAATCAAGAACCACACATCAATAGGCCACGCAGCCACGGACCACACATCAGGCCACAGCCACGGACCAGACAGCCACAGGCCACACAATCAAGGACCACACATTAATGGGCCACACAGCCGTGGGCCACACTGTCAGCTCTCTAGTATAGTTCCCTCAGCTTGTAACAGGTGGCCGCCACTGCCTTGTGTCGATGTTCTTGTAATAAATGTTCGTCTCTTATTGTTGTTTACTTCTTGTCCTTATTGAGAGAGAGAGAGAGAGAGAGAGAGAGAGAGAGAGAGAGAGAGAGAGAGAGAGAGAGAGAGAGAGAGAGAGAGAGAGAGAGTTGAGCCAAGCTTTACTTCAGCTTAACAAAGTACAACTAACACTTACTACCATTATAGCGCTCCATGGATACTGACCTTCCAAACTGTCAGCACTGCACTTAACCATCTTCACCTCCCCAACGGTAAAGTTAGGTACCCCCTTACTGCTGGGTGAACACAAACCAGCGTTTCTTAGAGTAGGGAGTGAAAACTATATCCACTCAGCCACGGCTTATTATGATCCAAACAGTTCATCCCAACACCTACTGTCTGTCTGTCTGTCTGTGTATATAAGGTAAGGCTTCACCACACCGCCGTCTCACCACTCAACAGGTGCTACTAACACCTGGATGGTCGTGAGGAGACTATTAACCAACAGGTGAGCCCAGGCAGCAGGTGAGGTCCCGTAGCCAGAAACCTAAACTGCCTGAAGACGATGACATGAACTCTCTGGGGGCAAGAGACAGGTGTCCTCCGTCCTGTGGGTGTTGTTACTGACACTCACAGGATAAGTGTTGGTGTGTGAGGGAGAGACACGGAGGCCTGCCACTCACCCTACTGTGTTATTTCCCAGAGGAGGGAGGTAGTGTGGGTGGTAGATGGATGATGGCAGAGGGAGGAAACGAACAAAAGATAAGATAACCTCCAGCAGTACAGAGATCATCTACACTACACTACGGGAGGTACACCCAGTAAGGCTCCGCTACCTACACAAAAAACACCTCAGAACACCGACCATCACAGGGTAGCGGCACCATCCACCCCCTCCGCTGGGAAATAACAACCTCTGGATCTGCCATCAGTAGTAGAGGCCCTGGGCAGCTCTATCACCGGGTAGGTAGGTCCGCTATAATGTAATAATGGCGTCAGCGGCGGCACAACCCACAGTGGCACCCCAACAGGGAAGTGGTCAGCTGCGGGGTGGTTATGGTTGGCACTCGTTAACACCAACAGGAAGCGGGAGGGGGAGTGGCAATATCTGGCCTCTGGAACGTGACACTACCACCCCTCACACACAGTGCCACAAAGACGTTCAACTGCACTGTGATGAGAGTAAGTGTGTTTACAATTACCATCAGAGTGACAGGACAACAAGCAATCTACTCTCTGTATACAGTCACAAGTATATGTTTACACTTGTCTAAAAGCTGTGATTTATTTTTTGTATAATTATGTCGTGATGTTGTTTGTAATAGTGTAACGACAACATCTGTGGGGGGGGGGGGGGGTTTATACTGTGTTTACAAAGTCCCTTAATATTCGTGTTTTATAGTCCTCTGATATATGTTTACGGAGTCCCTTAATGTTTGTGTTTACAGAGTCCCTTAATGTTCGTGTTTACAGTTATTGATGTTTGTGTTTACAGCCCCCCGATATGTGTTTACAGTTTTGTTTGCCGTGATTATAGATGAGTCTTTGTCCGGACCAGCCATTGTCCACCGGTCTAGATATATTGTGAGTGATGGCCAAGGTATTCATCCACCCTGTAGATTATCAAGTCGACACGCACACACACACACACACACACACACACACACACACGTTACTTGAGACTAATAGTGGTGTTGTTGTTGTTTCTGCCACAAAAATGAGAAAATAACTTAATAGAGAACTTTCGAGGCAATGAATCTGCGGGGTAATAAACCTCTGACCCACCCCTTGCCTTCTCCCCTTGCCCTCTCCCTTTACCCTCTCCCCTTGCCCTCTCCCTTTACCCTCTCCCCTTACCCTCTCCCCTACCCTCTCCCCTTACCCTCTCCCCCCTTACCCTCTCCCCTTACCCTCACCCCTTGCCTTCTCCCCCTACCCTCTCCCCTTACCCTCTCCCCTTGCCCTCTCCCCCCTTACCCTCTCCCCTTACCCTCTCCCCTTACCCTCTCCCCCCTTACCCTCTCCCCTTACCCTCTCCCCTTGCCCTCTCCCCCCTTACCCTCTCCCCCTACCCTCTCCCCTTACCCTCTCCCCCCTTACCCTCTCTCCCCTTACCCTCTCCCCCCTTACCCTCTCCCCAACTCCTTCCTCTTACACTCTCCCCTCGACTTACCAATCCCTTCCCCCTCCCTTACCCACTCGCCTACCCCCTTTCCCCAACCCTCTCCCCTCCACTCGTCTACCCCTTCCCCCTGCCCTACCCCATCCCCCTACCCTTTCACCTACCCTACCTCCCCCCACATCCCCCACTGTAATAACAAGCCGCCCACGCCCCCACACCCGCCCACGAAACAGACAGGGGACCATGAGACCGTCCGTTTACATCACCCTGTCACGTGCAAATCACCCGTCATCAATTTCCTCGCCAACTATATCCGAAATGCGAAGGAAAATGCATCTTATAGTCAGTGGGGGGCGGAACAGACCTGGCTGGCACTGTGTAAACCCCGCTTACAATAGTTTGACCAATAGTAGACGAGGTGTGGCTTAAGGTCATGTAAACAGCCTTGTTATTGGTGGGATTGATGCCTCCACAGGTAGTCAAGGTTGTAACTATGTGATGGAACCCCCCCGCAAAAATTATGTTTGGTTGTGAACTTGTGTGAGTGGCTAGGGGGCTACCGTCTGTATGATGCTTCTGAAGGTGAAGGAAGCGACGAAGCAGAACATAGTGTAAAGCTGAGTTGATTCCCCACGACGATAAGACCTGTGACGGGTTCTTGGTGAGTTAGTTAGACATTAGGTCTTGTAGTGATGATCAACTTGTTAATGTATTTGTGTTGGTTCAATCGTCTCTTTTACCACTGCTACACGTAAAGAACCCAGATGAGTAAGGTAGAGTCAGAAAACTACAGTGTGCCTCAGTCACCTACAGTGTGCTTCAGTCACCTACAGTGTGCTTCAGTCACCTACAGTGTACCTCACAGTCACCTACAGTGTACCTCACAGTCACCTACAGTGTACCTCACAGTCACCTACAGTGTACCTCACCGTCACCTACAGTGTACCTCACCGTCACCTACAGTGTACCTCACAGTCACCTACAGTGTACCTCACAGTCACCTACAGTGTACCTCACAGTCACCTACAGTGTACCTCACCGTCACCTACAGTGTACCTCACAGTCACCTACAGTGTACCTCACCGTCACCTACAGTGTACCTCTCAGTCACCTACAATGTACCTCACCGTCACCTACAGTGTACCTCACAGTCACCTACAGTGTACCTCACCGTCACCTACAGCGTACCTCACCGTCACCTACAGTGTACCTCACAGTCACCTACAGTGTACCTCACCGTCACCTACAGTGTACCTCACCGTCACCTACAGTGTACCTCACCGTCATAGAATTAATGACATCCCTTTGCAACAGTGACAACATGTTTTATGTACAGAAAGTAGAGTCAATATTATGTGAGAGGGGCGGCCTCCCAGGGCACGGTGACAGTTAACCACAGGCCCAGAGACACCTTATACCTGTGACTCAGTTCTTGTGAGACCGTGTGGGGAAAACTCCACCTCTTCAGGAACCCAATCACGGGAGCATTATTTTACCACTAACCAATGGCGTCGCTTAAGTTATACATGGGGAGGAGCTTACGACACATTAGACACGCCCTTAACATTCCGTATATAAAACTGCACAAACTTTAATCAGAATTGGAAGATTTTTTTTCCATCAACTGGAGCCAAGAGGGGTGGCTGGCTGGCTGGCTTAACCCTCAGGGAAAGTATTACTATAAACTTTGGTTCGTGTCTGTCAGCTGTCGCCCATGTGATGTCCATAACGTAACCTT
Organism: Homarus gammarus; assembly: GCA_958450375.1. Lineage (NCBI taxonomy): Eukaryota > Metazoa > Arthropoda > Malacostraca > Decapoda > Nephropidae > Homarus > Homarus gammarus. Next base: position 3,506,017 of record CAUDMG010001393.1, read on the forward strand.
GTCATCACCTACAGCCGCCCACAGGTTATTGGCAACTGTTCTCCTCACGTTACCGATTCATTCATGAAGTGATCCCGACGGTGTCACATGTTCTGAAAGGTTATCGAGGGGTGGAACACTATACTGTACCTGTGGGCAACTGTATCTCACCTACATTGTACCTCATTTATAGTGTACAGTCAGCCGGAGTTCAACCCCCCTACATTGGCTCTCATCCTAACAACTTTACCTGGCAATTCGTGGTGAAGTAAGGCTGTATGTAATTGTTATTGTGATAGGTGGATCTATTTTCGGCTGCATTACTGTCAGGATAAATAATAAATAATCCAAAGGTAATATTTGTATAATAATAAACTATTCCTCATTATTTAAGGCCACGAGAAGTTTCCAGGTGTTTGTATATGTGCTTAAACAATGAAGAAAATTGTATTAATGAATTACCAACCCAACTACAACCAGGACTACCACAAGATTCTCACCAACGTAACTACAACCACAGCTGCCACAAGATTCTCACCAACGTAACTACAACCACAGCTGCCACAAGATTCTCACCAACGTAACTACAACCACAGCTGCCACAAGATTCTCACATCAGATTGTCTACAATACAACATCAACATGACCCACATTTATGGTCTGTACTCAGGCGTGCGTCAAATGGCTCAACCGTTGTGTGATGTATTCGTTAAAGCTCGGGAAGATACTTAGTCTCACACTGTACCTCACCTACACTGTACCTCACACAGTATTAAGTGTTAAGGGTGATGTCGGCCCCGGCATGGCCAGATGGTTGTAATTAGCTGACATACAAGAAAAAGTTTTCTCCTTCAAGAGGATGGCAGCTCCCCTTCACCCATCCTGCCCCCCACCCACTCCCCACCCCCCTTCACCCTCTCCCCACCCCCCTTCACCCTATCGTCTTCCCTCCTTGAGCACTCTCCCCTCCTCACTTACCCCCTCCCCCCACACACCCCTCTCCTTGGGTTCGTCTGATGGGTTAAATCATGAACAACTTTCAATGTTTACACCGCTGCAATATGTTGGTTGTTGGCCCACACACCTGGATGTTTGGTGTTTCCCTCCCTCCTTCTCTCACCCCCCTGTCTCCCTCCCTCCCTGCCTCCCTCTCTCCCTCCCTCCGTCTCCCTCTTTTATGCCTTCCCTCCCTCCCTTCTCTCCACCCCCCCTTTCCTCCCTCATTCCGTCCTTCACTCCCTCTCTGTCATTTATTCATTCCTCCTTCTCTCCCTTCCTTTCTTACTCTCTCCCTAATTCCCTTCCTCCTTCCATCCTTCACTCCCTCCATCTGTCCTTCCCTGCCTCCTTCCCTCTCCTCAATGTCTCCCCTAAATTTAAAGTTTTGACCTTGTGAAAGCTTCCCTAAAACACAGAGCCTCGGCAATGATTCGAAAAAAGTCAACTAGGGGATCGATACCCGGCACTCAGAGGTGATTGTTGTTTATATTATTTACCTATGTACAGTACATTAGTCTCTGATGCACGGAACTCTATATTGATATGTATATAGAGGGACAGAACAAACAGTTTTATTTATATATTTTACTGTATAAAGGTTTACTCGGGAATATATATTTTTCAATTTTTTTTTTTTTTTCGATTTCACTTAAAAAATGCAATTTTCATCACACAAAGTGGGCAGGGCTTTGAAGTACAGAGAATTTGTAGGGTAAAAACACGCAAAAAAACTGACGAAACCAAACTTAACAAAACCTAACCTAACCAAACTGTTGCAGAAACTTTTAAAGAATGTAATGTAGGAACAGGCGTCCGGGTTAAGGACCACAGTTAGGAAACATTGCAATAGAAGAAAAATTCACCCACTTTATCAAGATCATCCCAAAACTGGCGGAGGAATTCCATTTTTACCAAACACAACGACTTTGAAATATCAGTAGACAAACCTAACCTAACCTAACCAGAGAAACCAGAAGGACCTGACCTAACCTCCTATCCAGGGGGGGGGGGTCCACACCTTAAAACATAAAGCCCTTTTAAAGTAAACATTAAGGTTGTGTTGCCACCTACAGTAAAAAATATATAAACAATGAATGTGAGGGAGTAGAGTGTGTGTGTGTGTGTGAGTGTGTGTGTGTATGACGGCGCTTTAACTCGCTGTAACAGACTGACCGACACACACACACGCACACAGCCTCGCGAATGACAGCACAATAATATGATAAGTAAATAAAAATAACACGGACAGGAACGTCAAATACCTTTCAGAAGACACTAAACGTTATGTCAGTGTTAATTGACATTGAAATATAACGCTAACATCACTTAGACGCTGAGTTGGTAATACTTTATCTTTCTTCCGCTCCTTAACGTTGGTATTTCTGTGTGTGTGTGATTGGTTAATGTACTATTATGGCCGAGTTAACAGTGAAACAAGATTGTGGTTTTATCAGAAATTGTTAAGAACCAATCACATATAACCTGATCTAACCAAACGTAACCTGATAAAACCCAACCTAACCTAACCTAACCCAACCTAACCTAACCTAACCTAACCCAACCTAACCTAACCCAACCTAACCTAACCTAACCTGAGGAAGTGGTGTTAATAACGTCATGACAACACTTACCATTACCATCATCCAGGCTGGAGTGTGGTGGCCGCCGACCTCCCCAACACTCCTTATTTCTCTCGTCTCCTCATAGTGGCTCTTGATAGTTGGTCGAGTTGTATTACTTATTTATAAATGAGAAGCACTTAAGTTTACTCATACTCCCAGCGAGGATAGAGTTCCCGAGGCCTGACCAGGGTAAGCCACTAATGACGGCTGACACTACTAACCAACCTAAATTATCTCATCGGTAATTTGGTTGGTTTCCTTTGTCGTTTTTAAAGGTCTAGCCTCACACCACACCGTCTCCGTCATGGTTCTTCCCTCGGCGACACAACACGACACGACGCAATGCGTCACAAAAAGTTGGAAGACTAGTAGGGGTTAATAATTCAGCCAGTCTTCTTTGCCCCTGCACCTACAGTACCTGCCCATGTTGACACACTCAAAAAACGGGAATCAGTGGGTCATGTGTAGCGAGAGAAAACGTTCAGAGGTGTAAGGAAGGAAAATGGTAGACACTGAAGGGGGAACTTACAATAACCCCCGACTTCTCTTGCTTGTGTAGGCAGGGCAATACCGGACAAAATTACACAGAGATTCTATCTTAACTAGATACGTTCACTTATTTACCTTATGGCCACCCGCTAGAGGTGGCCATGCCGAGGGAAGCAGGCCAGTGGCCTCCAGTGCTGTTGATAGCTTTGTTTAGTGTCATCCAGTAATAATTACTGCTGGGTAGACAGAGGCAAATGGCGTAAATAAACTTGCCCATAGTTTCATCCTGTCCGGGGATCGAACCCGGGTCCGCTCGCTTGCGAGGCGAACATGCTGACCATTGCACAAAAAGTCACCACAAATTTATTACTGTTCTCATACCACAGCTTGGGATGGTAGACCGTTCCATAGGTCTACCACCACCACAGCTTGGGCTGGTAGACCGTTCCATACGTCTACCAGCCGCTGTGTGAAGAAGTATTTCGTTAAGTTCGTTCTGCATGATAACTTGGCGACCTTGTAGTTATGTCCCCTCGTGCTGGTGGTGCGGGGCATCACAACAAATTGTTTGGGTTCATGTTCTACATCTCTCTCAGGATTGTGAATAGTTCAATGAGATCTGTCTACTTGCATAACCGAGATGACATAGTTCAGGCATCATCTTAGTCATTCTGTGTTGCACCTCCTCTAGGGATGTTAGGTCTCTGGAGGTAGGGTTTACATGCCTGTATACAGTAATCCAGACTGAGACGTACCTGAGATTTATACAGTTGAAGGAGCATTTTTCCTATCTATGTATTGGAAGATACACTTAACAATTCCCAACGCCAAGATCTTTCTCCTTATCAACAGTAACCAGGAAAGTGTTATTAACAGAATAGTTATGATTACGGATGTTTTATCGTACGTGTATATTAAAGACCAGTTACAGAGACTCTACCTTAACCAGATACGTTTGTTTAATACCAGTTAGAAGACAAAATTACGAGACGTGGTTAATTTCATATCCTAACTAGTATTCAATAAACGTATCTAGTTAAGGAAGAATCTCAGTCACCGTTCCGTCTACCCCCAACAAACTCTATGTCGTCGTCGTGCGAACCGTAAGCATAGCAACACTTAATTACATTTTGTGCAACTTGAACCAAAAATTTTAACACACACACACACCTTGTCACGTGTTGACCTAACCTGTCAAGTGAGGTGCAGATCTACAAACTTGTTCTAGAATTATTTTGAGGACAGATAGATATATAGATAGATAGATAGATAGATAGACAGAAACACACACACACACACACACACACACACACACACACACACACACACACTGAGAACGACAGACAGACAGACACACAAAAAAAAGAAACAGACAGACAGACAGACACACAAAAAAAACAAGAAAAAGACAGACAGACAGACACAAAAAAACAAAAAACAGACAGACAGACAGACAGACACACACACACAAAAAAAGAAACAGACAGACAGACAGACACAAAAAAACAAGAAACAGACAGACAGACAGGCAGACAGACCCAAAAGCCACATACTGTCTAGCATCTAGGTAATAATCACATTAACTGGCAACCTTCAGTATTCTGGGAAGATCGGATCAGTTAATACCAAGACAAGTTAATTATCTGAAGTGATTACAACAGCACAAAATTATAGTGCAAATAGTGAGAAAAATCCTTCATTCTTAAACAACAACAACAAAAACAACACTACCTCCACCACTCCACCACTCCTACACTCCCTTCACCACTCCTACACTCCCTCCACCACTCCTACACTCCCTCCACCACCGCCACACTCCCCCCACCACAACTACCTGCATTACCACCCAACAAAAACAAAAACAGCAACAACAACAACAACACTACCTCCACCATTCCACCACTCCTACACTCCCTCCACCACTCCTACACTCCCTCCACCACCGCCACACTCCCCCCACCACAACTACCTGCATTACCACCCAACAAAAACACCTGGGCTAACATTATCACGGTATACCTGTAATTATGGGCTATATATGCAATTTAATTCAGGATATTATATATATTATCACACGGTATTAACACTACTTCATTAAAAGGGTTATTATGGTAACAATACTAGATATAAACTGGTGGTGTGGTGAGGTGGTGGTGGTGGTGGTGTGGTAAGGTGGTAGTAGTAGTAGTGGTGGTGGTGGTGGTGGTGGTGGTGGTGGTAGTAGTAGTAGTAGTAGTGGTGGTGGTGGTGGTGGTGGTGGTGGTACTGGTGGAGGTGATAGTGGTACTGGTGGTGGTGATAGTGGTACTGGTGGTGGTGATAGTGGTACTGGTGGAGGTGATAGTGGTACTGGTGGTGGTGATAGTGGTACTGGTGAAGTTGATGGTGGTACTGGTGGAGGTGATAGTGGTACTGGTGGTGGTGATAGTGGTACTGGTGGTGGTGATAGTGGTACTGGTGGAGGTGATAGTGGTACTGGTGGTGGTGATAGTGGTACTGGTGGAGGTGATAGTGGTACTGGTGGAGGTGATAGTGGTACTGGTGGAGGTGATAGTGGTACTGGTGGTGGTGATAGTGGTACTGGTGGTGGTGATAGTGGTACTGGTGGAGGTGATAGTGGTACTGGTGGTGGTGATAGTGGTACTGGTGGAGGTGATAGTGGTACTGGTGGAGGTGATAGTGGTACTGGTGGTGGTGACAGTGGTACTGGTGGTGGTGATAGTGGTACTGGTGGAGGTGATAGTGGTACTGGTGGTGGTGATAGTGGTACTGGTGGTGGTGATAGTGGTACTGGTGGAGGTGATAGTGGTACTGGTGGAGGTGATAGTGGTACTGGTGAAGTTGATGGTGGTACTGGTGGAGGTGATAGTGGTACTGGTGGAGGTGATAGTGGTACTGGTGGAGGTGATAGTGGTACTGGTGGAGGTGATAGTGGTACTGGTGGTGGTGATAGTGGTACTGGTGGGGGTGATAGTGGTACTGGTGGTGGTGATAGTGGTACTGGTGGAGGTGATAGTGGTACTGGTGGAGGTGATAGTGGTACTGGTGGTGGTGATAGTGGTACTGGTGATGGTGATAGTGGTACTGGTGGAGGTGATAGTGGTACTGGCGGTGGTGATAGTGGTACTGGTGGTGGTGATAGTGGTACTGGTGGAGGTGATAGTGGCAGCTTCACTCCTCTGGTGTTCACAACCTCTGACAGTATGGGACCAATTGCAAGACGTTTCTGCACAAGACTGGCCGAGATGTTATGTGAACAGAAGCAGCAGCCCAGAAGTTACGTTACAGCCTGGATGAGATGTCGACTGTCCCTCTCTCTCCTTAGGTCTGCTCTGCTTTGCCTCAGGGGAACGAGATCTTCGGTCCCTAAGCCAACAACAGTCGTAGATATTGACTAAGAGGCAAGAGTCACTGAATGCCACATAGATCTGCGGCTCAACTAACTCAACACAGCCAGGGTCGCTAATTATGTATTAGGATATTTAATTTTAAGGTAATTAAATGGTGGCGAAGGTGAGATTACTGGTGATGGTTGTGGTTACTGGTGATGGTGATAGTGGTATTGGTGGTGGTGGTGGTGGTGATAGTGGTGCTTCTGGTGGTGAAGGTTGGTGGTGATGGTTGTGGTACTGGTGGTGGTGATAGTGGTACTGCTTGTGGTGGTAGTGGAACAGTCTCACAGCACCGAGTACAGTATAATACAGCACTACAGCAGGCAGCGTGGGCTCTATCAGGAGATTTCATTACAGCAAGACACTAACGCAGGCTTAAGGTGAAGTGCTGGTAGTAATGGTGGTAGTTGTGGTAGTAATGGTGGCAGTTGTGGTAGTGGTGATGGCGGTGGGGCTATTGGTGCTTTTTTATTATTATTATTATTATTATTATTATTATTATTATTATTATTATTGTTATTATTATTATTATTATTATTATTATTATTATTATTATTATTATTATTAAAGTTGTCGTTGTAATTTTTTATATCTTAATTTTTATTATAAACATTATTAACATATCATCATCATAATAATACGCGCGTGTGTGTGTGTGTTAAGGCATAGTGTGGAAGGGTGTTTTAAGGCATGTGTTGTAGGGCATGGTAAGGCATAGTGTGGTAGGGTGTGGTAAGGCATAGTGTAGTAGGGTGGTGTGGTGAGGCATAGTGTGGTAGGGTGTGGTAAGCCATAGTGTGGTAGGGTGTGGTAAGGCATAGTGTGGTAGGGTGGTGTGGTAAGGCATAGTGGGGTAGGGTGTGGTAAGGCATAGTGTGGTAGGGTGTGGTAAGGCATAGTGTGGTAGGGTGTGGTAAGGCATAGTGTGGTAGAGTGTGGTAAGGCATAGTGTGGTAGGGTTGGGTAAGGCATAGTGTGGTAGGGTGTGGTAAGGCATAGAGTGGTAGGGTGTTGTAAGGCATAGTGTGGTAGGGTGTGGTAAGGCATGTGTTGTAGGGTGTGGTAAGGCATAATGGGGTAGGGTGTGGTAAGGCATAGTGTGATAGGGTGTGGTAAGGCATAGTGTTGTAGGGTGTGGTAAGGCATAGCGTGGTAGGGTGTGGTAAGGCATAGTGTGGTAGAGTGTGGTAAGGCATAGTGTGGTAGGGTGTGGTAAGGCATAGTGTGGTAGTGTGTGGTGGGGCATGTGTTGTAGGGTGTGATAAGGCATAGTGTGGTAGGGTGTGGTAAGGCATAGTGTGGTAGAGTGTGGTAAGGCATAGTGTGGTAGGGTGGGGTAAGGCATAGTGTGGTAGGGTGTGGTAAGGCATGTGTTGTAGGGTGTGGTAAGGCATAATGGGGTAGGGTGTGGTAAGGCATAGTGTGATAGGGTGTGGTAAGGCATAGTGTGGTAGGGTGTGGTAAGCTATAATGTGTGGTAGTATGTAGATGAGACGTGACTAGACATGGCTACCAATGTCTTCCCAGTCCGCGGCACTTTTGTAATTCCTCCCCAGGATGCACCAGAATTCTCGGTATTTGCATATGCCAAGACCTGCCTGGCGTGTTAAGATGCCGCCCACGACTTACTGCTGGTGCTGAGGACGTGGAGGGAGTGTGGCGGTGGGACGTGGAGGGGTCGCGGAGGGAGTGTGGCGGTGGCGGTGGGACGTGGAGGGAGTGTGGCGGTGGCAGAGGGACGTGGAGGGAGTGTGGCGGTGGCAGAGGGACGTGGAGGGAGTGTGGCGGTGGCAGAGGGACGTGGAGGGAGTGTGGCGGTGGCAGAGGGACGTGGAGGGAGTGTGGCGGTGGCAGAGGGACGTGGAGGGAGTGTGGCGGTGGCAGAGGGACGTGGAGGGAGTGTGGCGGTGGCAGAGGGACGTGGAGGCAGTGTGGCGAAGGGACGTGGAGGGGTCGCGGAGGGAGTTATGGAGATGGTGGAGGGACGTGGAGGGGGGGGGGTTGTGGAAGTGGTGGAGGGGGCGTAGCGGTGAGGAGTGGAATTAGAGAAGTGTTGGAGGGATTGTGGGGGCGATGGGGGGGGGAGTATGGTTAGTGTTGGAGTAAATCTAATAGTAGTAGGGGGAGTGTAGGAGTGGTGGAGGAAGTGTGGTAGTAGTGGAGGGAGTGTCATGGTTGGTGGAGGAGAGAAGGTGAGAAATATAGAATAAGATACACTAAATATCTCTCACCCCCAAGAGACTATTACGCCACAGAGAGACATCATCACATCAGGAAAATTGAACCTGAGAGACAAAAATAGACACACAAAAGGCATATCTCTCAGGGAAATGAACACTCGAGTTGAGACACCTTATAGTATAAAGCTAGGAGGAAACTTTCTCATATAACTCAGCCAAGAATTTGTGTGGAGGAGGAACAAGCTCGCTTCTTAACCTCCTGAATAATGTATAGATGGAGTCCCCCGCTCACCACGTCAACTGTGAAGTGTAAATTTGTATAGTCTACCAGAGAGAGAGAGAGAGAGAGAGAGAGAGAGAGAGAGAGAGAGAGAGAGAGAGAGAGAGAGAGAGAGAGAGAGATCATTATTATTATTACTATTATTATTATTATTATTATTATTATAAGTGGTGTTGGTGGTGGTGGTGATGGTTTATGGTAATGGTAGTGACGGTGGTAATAGCAGTACTAGTAGCGATAGTAATAATAGTAGGGTTATTATTATTATTATTATTATTATTACTATCATTACATCTACCATTTAAAACACAAGAGATAAAAAAAACTAGACTCTACTAACACACTGGAAAAACTGACAGAAAAGTGACAGTGAAAAAAGGTGAACCGTGTGTGTGTGTGTGTGTGTGTACAGTGGAGGCGAGTGAAATGGGGGGTAGTGGACAGGCTATTCACTCCACCTCATAATAACAAAGTGAAGAAACACCCCCTGGCCATTACGCTATATAAAAGGCATGGGAAGTGTGTCTACCTAAAGGACTGGTAACGTGGAAAGATTAGCACATAGTTTCGGGTCTGATTGGTAACCATGCACAGATTAGCAACTAGCATTGACTGGCCAATACGCCGAGAGTTTCCCAATCTCCCTTAAATCGTAATAAATCGGGGGTTTCAGGACTCAGTAGATGTTGTTGTGATGCCTAACGTGTTTATTCTATTGTACCTCAAAGCTGGAGAATTAGTGTTGTGTTTTGGAAGGACAGACTCGGACAGTATGTGTGTGTGTGTGTGTGTGTGTGTGCGTGTAATAATAATAATAATAATAATAATTAACGGTTTATTGAAAGAGCTTGGCAGCCAGAAGGCTGAAAATATACAGTTACATATTTGGGGAGTGGGTTACGAATTACAAATAATATACAAGTAACATAAGTGACACAAATAAGACATATAATAACTTAGATGGGGAAAAGCTCAAACTACAGTTCAATTCAACATAGTGACAGTGTTACAGTATTACAAGTTATTGATAATTTTTACAATGGTTGGGACTGGGCTGTTCTTATAGCGATCAGTTCGTGCACGTATGGGCTGGATGCGGTTGTGGTGTCGAACAGCAATTCTCGGACAAGGGACCTCGGGTGGTAGTAGGAGCCGGTGTCGGGGATGGTGTAGAAGCTTCTTACCAAATTTGCAGATGAGGTCGTGGTGATGGTCAGTGAGAGTCGAAAGGGTCAGTGTGTTGAGCGCTTCTTGATATGTGGAGTAGGAGGAGGAGAGAATAATCTTGCATGCCCTCTTTTGCACTTTTTCTAGGTGTTTACGTTGTGTGGCATTTAGGGAGGAAGACCAGGTGGGGGAGGCATAGGTGAGCTTGGGAAGTATGAATGTTGTGTAAACACTGAGGAGCTCGTGTGCAGGAACTCCGAGGGACTTGAGTCGGCGGAGGAGGTGGAGACGGAAACTGGAGGATTTGACAACTTCATTGACGTGTGGTTTCCAATTTAGTTTGTTGTCTATGGTGACGCCGAGGAGCTTCGTGGAATCTACGACCTGGAGTGTGTTCGGACCTAGAGTAATGGAAGGAGGTGGGACAATGTCGGAGGAGAGGTTGATGTGCATAACCATGGTCTTGGTATGGTTGATGGTGACATGGTTGTTGGTAGCCCAGTTTTGGAGACTGTTCAATAAATCCTGAAGGGCGGTATAGTTGGGAGCAGAATTGTTGACGCTGATCCCAATGGTGGAGTCGTCGACATATTTCCAGCGAGCAGGGGTTTCTCTTAGGGCATCATTGATGAGCATAAGGAAGCAGAGTGGTCCCATCTTGGTGCCTTGGGGGACGCCACAGGTGAGTGACTGAAAGGTGGAGACAGCCCCTCGGAAGCGTACAGCTTGGCGTCGGTCACTGAGGAAGTCTGTAAGCCATGGTATGAGGCTTCTTCGAAGCCCGAGGTCAATAGCTTTGTTGATGATTATATTGTGGTCGACTAGGTCGAACGCTTTAGTGAAATCAATGAAGGCGACAGCTACAGACGTTTTTCGTTTCTCGAGATGGCGGTATATGTAATCGAGAAAGCTGACAAGACAGTGAGTGGTGGAGGAAGTTTTCATGTTGCCAAATTGCTGAGGGTCTACGACTCCTGCAATATCAGCATAAGCCCAGTCGAACACAAAACTTTCACAGATTAGGCTGGGTATTGGGGTGATTGCAATAGGTCGTAGCTGATTTAAGGATTGTGGGCTGGTTGACTTGGGCACTGGTGATACATAAGAGGTCTTCCAGTCAGCTGGGCATCTGGCTTGACTGAGAGAAGCATTGATGATGGAGCAGAGGGGTTTAGCAAGCTCCGGGGAGAACTCCTTGAAGAGTTTCATTGGTAAGTCAATGGGGGTGGTAGAGCGTTTTAATTTTAGTTTGTCCAGGCGTTTTGCTACGTCAAATTCTTCTACTAAGTCAGTGGGAAGGGAGGCTGGTAGGTAAGCAGGGAGAGTGGTTGTGTCAAGCCGTGGGAGCGTCTGGCATATAGTAGCGAAATGGTTATTTGTTTGCTCAGCTGCGTCAACACTAGTGAGATGGCTAAGGAAGGGGAGGGGGTGTGTCTTATTGTTTAGTCCACAGAGTTCTTTAAGCTTACCATACCATTGACTGATGTTGGTCTGTTTCAGGTGTTGTAATTTGGTTGGGTAGTGGGACTTCTTTGCAGTGCGTATTTCGCGGATGACTCGATTGCGAAGGGACCTGTAGCGGATGTGGTCATTGAGATGAAAGGCTCTGTCTCTCTGTTGCATAAGTCTTTTGATCCGAGGTGTGATCCAGGGCAAGTCAGCTGGGTGAGATCTGACGGACTTCTCGGGGAAGAAGTGGTGGTGAGCTTGCGTGGTGGTGTTGGTATAATTTATCCATTTGGTTTCCACGTCATCCACGCTAAGTACTTCAGTCCAGGGATGGTGAACTATCCACTGCCCGAAGAGGCGCACTGCAGAGTCAGTAATCGGCCTGTAGGTCTTGATGTAGGGTCTCTGTACTTGAGTGGGAGTGTGTGTGTGTGTGTGTGTGTGTATGTGTGTGTGTGTGTGTGTGTGATATGTATAAAGATAACAAGACGCATAAATTGGGTTGTGGAACGGTGCAAAGTGTATTAACTGAGTGTACCCTAAGCCAGAGATGCTGTGGGATGTCTGAATTACGAGAGAGAGAGAGAGAGAGAGAGAGAGAGAGAGAGAGAGCAGTAAAGTGGACAACGGAAATGAGGGAAAGAATGGAAAGTGGTGGACGTCAAAATGGAATATGGTTAGTAAGTGATTAAGAGAAAGAAAGAAAGAAAGAAAGAAATTATAAGATATAAAGATAAAAAAAAAAATAAGATAATTAATGATATAAGAAATAGAATAAACCACATACGTCACGTCACACCCTGTCATTAATGATGTGACACAAGGGAACGAGATGTGAGGCGCTTGAAGAAAAAGACTAAGTTGAAGAGAATTATTTTTTAAAGACTTTACTGATGGTTCAAGTGAGGGCAGCGAGGTGATAGTTGGGAAGAGTTAAAACGACGAGCTTCTTTTAGGGACGGGAGGAAGTGACGCATATTGACGGGAAGAAGAGAGGAGGAGGAGGAGGAGGAGGACGATATCATTGGGTACAGATTAGAGAGATGAGTCCCTCAGTTACATAGGCAGTTGACTAGTTAAAGCGAGATCTCAGACACTTAACACTAGTGCCAGATGCATTGGTAGTAGTAGTAGTAGTAGTAGTAGTAGTAGTAGTAGTAGCGTGGCGTGGCATGGGTGTCGTGGAACGTCCTCCCTGATCTAAAGGGTTATTGGTGGGGATATACTCGCTGTGTGGGAGCGGGAATTTAACAATGTGTCGATGAATATCTGATGTCACCCTAAGCATTGCCACCCAAGGTTTCTTCTCATCCCTTACGGCATAAATTGTAAATATTCCGTGTGTTCACCGGCGATCACCAGGCGAGTGGTGACCTGTGCTGGGTCGGTGGAACAATGCGGTGGCTCGGAGCCAAGGTCAGTGTCGATAGGCCTACTTTGACAGGGGTGGTCTCGAGACTTTCGCCCCTATGGGGCCGAGAGTGCTGCCCATGCGGTCACCTCCCCACCATAGTAACGAACACTTAATGTAGGGTCTCGACGATCCAAGTGAGTATATATAACTGATATTACACCAGTGAGACCATATAAATAGTGGTTATTTGTGCCAAGGATATATAAACAAGTGCCTGGTATGACGAATTCTTGTCCATAGTGTATCATTCTGACGTATGGATGGTCGCCCTTGGGGGGGGGGGGGGGGGTAGCCTACACACCCACGCGCGCACGTATGCCCCTACTACCTGGACACAGCAGTCCAGCCTGTCACCTCTCCGCCCTTCCCTCATAAGAACCAGTATAATCTTGTGCCTGGGACTAGATCAGATGTTCGGAGGCGGACGTAACTGTCGCCCAAGGTGCTGTTCACTATGCCTGGTAACATTCTTTGCTGCGTCTGTGCTAGCCTGAACCAAAACTGCACAAATTGTGTTTGTGCGAGAAACAACCGACCATGTGTGGATTGCAGGAAGCTAGACCAGTGTCGGAACCCACGTCGCAGGGAGCCGACACAGGTGGCCACAGTGGATATCGCCGGGACCCAACCACCCGATGATATCCGAAATGATAGCAGTGAGTCTACTCAACCCGAAAATGTAGTACTAATAAATGCTGCTCCCTTAGTAGCAGGTGTCCACGAGGAGAATGAGAGACAGCCACCTCAGTGGAATGGTATGTCAATGGAAAATGCAGACATATGGGTCAAAGAAACCTACTCAGAAATTGTCAAGTGGTCGCCCGCTAACTTATTTGAACCACCCAAGTGTGCGGCCACCAAAGAAATGATTCGGGAGATGACTCGCTTCATGACTGATTACACTCAGGACCGCTTCCTCGCCCCTTTAGCTCTTCAAATACTGGCATTAATACCACATCTATTTTGTCAGAGGACACACACAAAGACTAAGCACAAAGAAAATGTGGCAGCAATGAAGAGAAGATTGGCAATGTGGCAGACTGGGGCCCTAGATGATCTCCTATGTGAAGCAAGAACACTGCAGGAGAGACTAAAAATTACGGGTGACGGAAAGCAAAACACTGATGATGTGGCAAGAGAATTTGGAAACAAAATACGTGTGGGAAAAGTGTCTCTCGCGGTAAGATCTCTCACAGAGGAATCCTCCGGTGGAGTGATGCCAATAAACAGAGAGACATTAAAACTACTGAAAGAGAAACATCCCCCTGCAAGCGAAGACGAAGGCATCAGGTTCCAGGGTGACTATATCCCACCAAATGCTGTCCTGTTCGAGAAAATAACAGGAGAGATGGTGTGGAAAAAGGCACTGAAGACTCGAGGAGGAGCCGGCCCTTCAGGTCTGGATGCAAACGGTTGGAGAGTCATCCTCAGCACAAACAAGTTTGGCCCTGTAGCAAGCGATCTCTGCACTGCCATTGCCTCCCTTGCAAGAAAGTTTGCATCCTCTTGCTGCCATCACCTCCAGGCCCTGACGGCCTGCCGCCTTATTCTTCTGGAAAAGAGACCAGGATGTAGACCCATAGGGGTAGGGGAAGTGCTGAGGCGGATCATCGGCAAATGCATAATGGAGGTGGTAAAGGATGATGTCAGGGCAGCAGCAGGGAACCTACAAGTGTGTGCTGGCCACCAGGCTGGTGGGGAGGCGGCCATTCACGCCATGAGATTGATATTTGAGCAGCGTGATTGTGAGGCCGTTCTCCTGGTGGATGCTTCAAATGCATTCAACATACTTAACCGCAAGGATGCACTGCACAACATCAAGATCAAGTGTCCAAGCTTTGCGATGTATGCTGAAAATTCGTATAGGAATCCATCAGACCTCTACATAGTAAACAACAAGGCTCAAAGAGGTGATACCATCTTACAGTCAACCGAGGGAACAACACAGGGGGACCCTGTTGCAATTGCAATGTATGCAATTGGCCTATCAGTGCTCCAACATGAAATAAAATTTGAAACAACTGGGGTCAAACAAGTGGCATATGCTGATGACCTTACAGGAGCAGGAAAAGTGGAGGGCATCAAAAAGTGGTGGGACTTGGTAACATAGCGAGGTCCACAAATAGGGTACCACCCAAACGCCAGCAAGTCCTTCCTCATCGTGAAGCCAGAACATTATGAACGGGCAATTGAGATTTTTGGCGGAAGTGAGGTCAAAATAACTAAGGACGGCCAAAGACATCTAGGCGCAGTAATTGGCACTACGGACTTCAAGACCGAGTACGTAGCGGGAAAGGTGAATGAGTGGGTTAGTGAAATCCAAGCTCTGTCTGAGATTGCTAACACAGAGCCACATGCGGCCTTTGCTGCATTCACCCATGGAGTCAAGCATAGTTGGAACTACCTGATGCGTACTATCCCTGATATCGGACCCCTCCTCCACCCTCTGGAAGAAGTTATCAGTGTCAATTTCATTCCTAAATTAGTGAAACACCCTGACTTAACCCCAGCAGAAAGAGCACTTCTTGCACTTCCACCAAGACTGGGAGGGATGGGACTAACCAAGCCAGAGGAGATTGCTGCCACCGAACATCAAAATTCACTCAAGCTCACGGCAGCCCTCACTGACCACATAATAGCCCAGAATGCAACAGGGGAGGTGGATACCAGTGAAGTAAATAAGATTCGTAGGTCCATTACGACAGATCGACAGCACTGCCAAAATGATAAGTTGCAGCAACTGTTGCTGCAGGGACCAGAAATTTGAAAAAAAAGTAGCTATAGCACAGGAGGTGGGCGCCTCGAACTGGTTAACTACGTTACCGATAAGGGCAAATGGTTTCAGTCTTAATAAACAAGAATTTACAGATGCCATTGCTCTAAGGTACGGTCGGCCAGTAGAAGGTTTGCCCTCCCAATGCGTGTGTGGCTCTTCCTATGATGGCGATCACGCCATGGTGTGCAAGAAAGGGGGCTTCATATGCATGAGGCATGACGAGGTAAGGGACCTCACCGCAAATATGTTAAAGGAAATCTGCCGGGATGTCATGGTAGAACCGACCCTCCTTCCATTGGATGGTGAGATCTTCCAACACAGGACTTCAAACACATCTAACGAAGCCCGTGTGGACGTCAGTGCTCGAGGATTCTGGACGCGGGGACAGCAAGCTTTCTTCGACATCAGAGTTTTTTATCCCATGGCCGCATGTCACCATAACCTAGCTCTCGATGCTGCTCATAGGAGGAACGAGAACGACAAGAGAAGGGCATATGGGGTGAGAATTCAAAACGTTGATCAAGGCAGCTTCACTCCTCTGGTGTTCACAACCTCTGACAGTATGGGACCAAGTGCAAGACGTTTCTGCACAAGACTGGCCGAGGAGTTATCTGAACAGAAGCAGCAGCCCAGAAGTTACGTTACAGCCTGGTTGAGGTGTCGACTGTCCTTCTCTCTCCTTAGGTCTGCTTTGCTTTGCCTCAGGGGAACGAGATCTTCGGTGCCTAAGACAACAACAGTCGTAGATATTGACTAAGAGGCAAGAGTCACTGAATGCCACATAGATCTGCGGCTTAACTAACTCAACATGAATAGTTACTTTTGCATTTGGAAAGTTAGGTAATAAAATGTGTGAAGATATGACTATAAGGGGAGGTTAGAGGCCGTAAAAAAGCAGTAATACTAATAAAAGTAGTAGTCACGCCTTGTACTACCACACACACACACACACACACACACACACACACACACACACACACACACACACCTGGACAAACTAAAATTAAAACGCTCTACCACCCCCATTGACTTACCAATGAAACTCTTCAAGGAGTTCTCCCCGGAGCTTGCTAAACCCCTCTGCTCCATCATCAATGCTTCTCTCAGTCAAGCCAGATGCCCAGCTGACTGGAAAACTTCTTATGTATCACCAGTGCCCAAGTCAACCAGCCCACAATCCTTAAATCAGCTACGACCTATTGCAATCACCCCAATACCTAGCCTAATCTGTGAAAGTTTTGTGTTCGACTGGGCTTATGCTGATATTGCAGGAGTCGTAGACCCTCAGCAATTTGGCAACATGAAAACTTCCTCCACCACTCACTGTCTTGTCAGCTTTCTCGATTACATATACCGCCATCTCGAGAAACGAAAAACGTCTGTAGCTGTCGCCTTCATTGATTTCACTAAAGCGTTCGACCTAGTCGACCACAATATAATCATCAACAAAGCTATTGACCTCGGGCTTCGAAGAAGCCTCATACCATGGCTTACAGACTTCCTCAGTGACCGACGCCAAGCTGTACGCTTCCGAGGGGCTGTCTCCACCTCTCAGTCACTCACCTGTGGCGTCCCCCAAGGCACCAAGATGGGACCACTCTGCTTCCTTATGCTCATCAATGATGCCCTAAGAGAAACCCATGCTCGCTGGAAATATGTCAACGACTCCACCATTGGGATCAGCGTCAACAATTCTGCTCCCAACTATACCGCCCTTCAGGATTTATTGAACAGTCTCCAAAACTGGGCCACCAACAACCATGTCACCATCAACCATACCAAGACCATGGTTATGCACATCAACCTCTCCTCCGACATTGTCCCACCTCCTTCCATTACTCTAGGTCCGAACACACTCCAGGTTGTAGATTCCACGAAGCTCCTCGGCGTCACCATAGACAACAAACTAAATTGGAAACCACACGTCAATGAAGTTGTCAAATCTTCCAGTTTCCGTCTCCACCTCCTCCGCCGACTCAAGTCCCTCGGAGTTCCTGCACACGAGCTCCTCAGTGTTTACACAACATTCATACTTCCCAAGCTCACCTATGCCTCCCCCACCTGGTCTTCCTCCCTGAATGCCACACAACGTAAACACCTAGAAAAAGTGCAAAAGAGGGCATGCAAGATTATTCTCTCCCCCTCCTACTCCACATATCAAGAAGCGCTCAACACACTGACCCTTTCGACTCTCACTGACCATCACCACGACCTCATCTGCAAATTTGGTAAGAAGCTTCTACACCATCCCCGACACCGGCTCCTACTACCACCTGAGATCCCTTGTCCGAGAATTGCTGTGCGACACCACAACCGCATCCAGCCCATACGTGCACGAACTGATCGCTATAAGAACAGCCCAGTCCCAACCATTGTAAAAATTATCAATAACTTGTAATACTGTAACACTGTCACTATGTTGAAATGAACTGTAGTTTGAGCTTTTCCCCATCTAGTTATTATATGTCTTATTTGTGTCACTTATGTTACTTGTATATTATTTGTAATTCGTAACCCATTCCCCAAATATGTAACTGTATATTTTCAGCCTTCTGGCTGCCAAGCTCTTTCAATAAACCGTTAATTATTATTATTATTATTACACAGATGAAGGCTGGAGGGTGTGTTGTGGTAGGTCACTGTCAGAGAGTGGAGGACTCCTGTGTGGACAAACTGCCTCCCTCACCCCTCCACTAATGAACTGACAGCCAACATCAAGTTATCTCTCTCTCTCTCTCTCTCTCTCTCTCTCTCTCTCTCTCTACTGTTGCCCGCCCCCCTTGTTCATTTATCCCTCCCTCGTCTCCCCCCATCCCTACCTACCATATTCCCTCTCTCTCCTCCCATCCCCTCATCTCTCCTTGTCTATCTCTCCCTCCCCCACATTACCTCCCTTCCTCCTCTCATTTCTCCTTGTCTCTCGCTCCTCCTCCCCCCACATTACCTACCTACCTCCCTCCCACATCCACTCCCTTACTCCCTCCCTCTTTCACTCCCGCTTTCATCTCTATTTTGTCACTCACTCCTTCCCTTCCTCCCTCCCTTCCCCTTCTCTCCATGGCCCCATCCCCCTTCCATTCCTCACATTTACGCTCCCTTCCTTACACTAGAACACGAAGATGGCGTTAAAAATGGCGAAGATACGGCACTGAGACTCTACTGGGAGGCGCTCTCTTATTCCGTGTACTGGGGAAATATTTTATAAGCAGGAACGTTTAAGTGTAATGAGGCTGATTTGCATATGTAATGTACTTATTCATCTTGTGTGAGAGGCGAACAGACACACATGCACATCCCCCCCCCACACACACACACACACACACACACTACTACTACTACTATGATACAACGATATGAGTTATTAGGAATGTCACCTACGTTGGTGAGTTCTGAAGTGACTAAAGAGGGCGATACGGGACCGGCAGGATCGTTCACAGATGTTGCACATGTGGAGGGCTACATCTAGTGCGGGAGGGGCGGCGGCAGTGTCTTTCCGACGCTGGCGCTTGTCTGCCTCATTATGCAGTCGGGCTAATTCGAAAGTATTGACACCTTCTCGTGGTGCTCCTCCAAGCGTTACAGTGTGGAGTGATCGTCTCCCAGGTGAGGGGGTCGATTTGGCACTTTTTCAGGTTTGTCTTAAGACTATCCTTAAACCTTTTCAGTTGCCCGCCAGCGTTACGTTTGCTATTCGTTAGGTGACTAAAGTAGCTGCTTTGGCAGTCTACTGTCGTCCATGCGGATAACATGGCCAGTCCAGTGTAGTTGTTCATGGATAATGGTAGCCTCGATTCTCCTACAGTTGGTGTCAGCAAGAATACTGGCATTTGTTCTCTTGTCTTCCCAGCAAACTCGGAGGAGGGAACGTAGACTACGTTGGTGAGGAGTTGTGACTAGACTCCCGGCAGTCATCTCTGCCTGTCCCCGTCGTCATTCGTCCGTCGCCATAGGACTTTTGGGGTATAGGGGTTTTGATGACGATGATGATGAGAAGTATGATGAGCATGAGCTGGGTGAGTTGATTTATGTGGTGAGGCAGGAGTGCAGGCTGCAACCACACATCTTGGCTCTCCCTTTTTCTAATCCAGTGATGCAAGTGTTGCAACGACTGGGGAGAGGGAGAGTTGCAATGGACTACCGATAGCCCAGTTGTTGGGTTTCGCCTTAGTAGCCTGTCCATCATGCATTGCCTTCGTCCGCCGGTGTAGTCGCTGGCTTACCATGTTGGTCTCCTCTTCCGCCTACACCGCCGTTGGGGTCTTGTTGGAGCTCTGTAAGCATGTCTGCCTGATGCGGGGCTCCACCACAGACTTTTCATTCGGGGTTTACTCCCGTAGCCTTACACCTACCAAGGTCAATCCACAAGGCAGCGGGGCAATGGTTGATATGCGCCAGGAAGTGTCCACATGCCAGTGGGCCTGTGCGCCGACCCTCTGGGGCCCACTACTACTCCCAGATTCCCTGTTGGTCTAGCCTGGGCCCACGAAGCACACGCACACACACACACACACACACACACACACAGACTCTACATCCATGTAAACACACTCACACACAATACTTGACATATAACACTCATTTTCTATTCCTTTGTGACACAGTTGAGGGGAGTGCGGTGAGGTAAACTTTGAGACTCTGGCATTATTCTCTCTTCCCACACACACACACACACACACACACACACACACACACACACGTACCAACTTAAAGATTTTTCCCTGAGTCAGTTAAATCCCTGGAATCTCCCTGGATAACAAACCGTATTGACTGACTGTCTCATTGATTGACTTATTGAATTGATATACTCACTAACCTAACCTAACCTAACCTAACGTTTCCCGGGGTGAGAGGAGGGAGGGAGGTCGGGAGTAGAAGCAATTTAGAGCAACAATGTATTGAACGTAAACAAATATTAAATGTTGCGTTGTTTGAATAAGACCTCTTGTGTGAGCATAGTACTTACTGTTACCCTTGTTGAGAGAGAGAGAGAGAGAGAGAGAGAGAGAGAGAGAGAGAGAGAGAGAGAGAGAGAGAGAGAGAGAGAGAGAGAGAGAGAGAGAGAGAGTGTGTGTGTGTGTGTGTGTAAAATGGTAGCACAAAGGATGGGGGAAACAGAGCGAGAGAAGAGTGAAAGAGAGAGAAAGGAAGGTAGAAACGAAGAGAGAGAGATGGTAGGAAATAAGGGAGTGAGAGTAGGAAGAGAGAGAGAGAGAGCAGTCTGTGTAGGTGGGGCATCACGTCTCATAGCCTGCCATTAGAGATCCTATTGTATGTCTGTTATTCTGTTTCTTAAGTCTGTTTACACCACAAATGTTGAGGTTCATACTGTTGTTGTTGTTGTTATTATTGGTATCTGTGCATGTCTGTCGGGAATGATATTTTTACACAACACACACACACACACACACACACACACAGTACATAATTTACCTGTCGCCTACACCATCTACGACTCTCAACATGGGTTTACAAAGGGAAAATCTTTAACAAATCTGCTGACGTTTTTTAGGAGTCTTCGAGGTAGTAGATAATGACGAAAATTACGATGTTATTTACTTAGACTTTAGCAAAGCATTTGACAGACTACCGCATCAGAGGCTTCTGAGAAAAGTTAAGGCTCATGGTATCGAGGGGAAAGTTTTAAATTGGATAAAATCATGGCTCACCGATAGAACACAGAGGGTCAGCGTAGATGGTGTTAAATCTGCGTGGGGCCGTGTAACCAGTGGGGTTCCCAGGGGGTCAGTACTGGGCCCACTCTTGTTCATAATCTACATAAACGCTCTAGATACTGGGATCAGCAGTGACATAAGCAAGTTTGCGGATGACACCAAAATAGGGCGGCAGATTAATTTAGGGCAGCATGCAAATGCACTACAGGAGGATTTAAATAAAATGCAGGAGTGGTCAGAAAAATGGCAAATGAAATTCAACACCAGCAAGTGCAGCGTACTTAATATTGGAAGAACAAATACTGTCAATGTAAACAGCCTTAACAACATCAACCTACGGCCTAGGAAACAGTGTGTTAATGTTCGAAATAAGGCAAACAGAGTATTGGGTTTTATATCTAAAAGTGTAAGTAATAAGAGTGCGGAGGTCATATTGCAACTATATCTTGTGCTAGTCAGGCCGCACCTGGAATATGCGGTTCAGTTCTGGTGCCCTTATTATAGAATGGATATCAATTCACTGGAGTCGGTGCAGCGAAGAATGACGAAAATGATTCCGGGACTTAGAAACCTTCCATTTCAGGATAGGTTAAAGAAACTAAACTTGCATTCCCTAGAAAGACGAAGAGTGCGGGGAGATATGATAGAAGTATTTAAGTGGGTGAAAGGAATCAATAAAGGGGATATAGATAAAGTTCTTATAATATCCGAGCAGGATAGGACTCGGAGCAACGGATTTAAGTTGGATAAGTTTAGGTTTAGGAGGGAGATAGGAAGGAACTGGTTCACAAATAGGGTGGTAGACGAGTGGAACAAGCTTAGCAACTTTGTAGTAAGTGCTGGAACGCTGGAAAGTTTCAAAAGGAGGCTAGATAGATTCATGGATGATAGAGAGTGGTAGTAGCTCTCGACAGGAGCTGCCATGCACAGGCCAACCGGCCTATTGCAGACTCCTTATTTTCTTATGTTCTTATATAGTTGAGAAACAAAGATGGCGTCGAAACAGTGCTAAGACTCTACCAGGAACAGGAATCAGCAGCTCTATGAAAGCCTTACCTGACTGACTGACTGACTGGCTGACTGTCTGACTGACTGATTGACTAACTCACTGGCTGATTAACTGGCTGTGACCACCACGCCCCTCTCCCCATCACATTCTTCAGTTCATCTCCAATCACAGTCAAGATTGGTAACTATTAGTAGCAGTAGTAGACGGTGACGATTGGCTAATCCATCAACACGGTCTAATTAATACTCTCGTGACCTGACTTAAACTTTCCATTTCAATTAATCACTTCGAATTTAGTTCAAGGGATCGGATTGGTAACCTGTACTGACTAGCCAATCCGCGGAGAGCGTCCCAATACACCTAATCACCCCGTGTGAGTCAAATTTTACGGTTCAATTGTGTAGTTTAACATTAGTTATGGGTCTGCTTAGTAACGTATAAACATTAGCAACTTGTTACGGGCCGGATTGGTAACGAGTACAGGTAAACAACTAGCACTGACTGGCCAATCGACCGAGAGCTTCCCAATCCTCCCTAATCCGTGCTGTGGTCGAGGCAGCCTCTCATCTACCAGCCTTAATATAGACACGAAATTGGTTTTACAGAGAGAAATTAAATCACACACGTCCGTTGCTGCCATACATGGTGTGTGTGTGTGTGTGTGTGTGTGTGTGTGTGAATATTTAACCGGTATATGTAGTGACAGCCGAGACAGACAGACAGACAGACAGACAGACAGACAGGTAGACAGAAAGACAGCCAGCCAGCTAGACAGACAGACAGGTAGACAGCCAACCAGCCAACCAGACAGACACAAACAACCAGACAACCAGCCAACCAGACAGACAGATAGACAGACAAACAAACAGACAGACAGACAGTATCTCCTGAGGTAAGACCATACAAGTGCTGACAGACAGGAGGGAAGGTGTAACACTTGCTTCATCAGGTATAAGACTAGTAGTGAGTGTTAGTGAGCCTGAAGCCTTATACCTCATATACCTGACACCCTCCCTGACACACTGACCCACTGATTCACACCCTGACTCACACACTCACTCACACACTGACTCACACACTCACATACTCCCTAACACACTCACTGACACATTCTGTACCAGTTTTGTCCCGTGAAAATGTAAAAATGTCTGGACTAAAAGAGAGAGAAATATGTTGAAGAAAACCTCTCAAGTGTGTGTGTGTGTGTGTGTGTGTGTGTGTGTGTGTGTGTGTGTGAGGTGGTAGGCCTGGGTGACGACTCGTACACACCAACCAAGAACTCTTACAGTGTAACCTCGACGAGAGAAGCCTGGGCCCCTTAGTGCTGGGCCCTTTGCTTCTGGGCCCCTTGCATCTGGGCCCCTCGCTACTTGGCCCCTCGCTGCTGGTCCCCTTGCTTTTGGGCCCCTTACTGCTGGGCCCATAGCTGCTGGAATCCCCCTCACTGCTGGGCTCCTCGCTGCTGGGCCCCTCGCTGCTGGGCCTCTCGCTGCTGGACCCCTCACTGCTGGACCCCTCGCTGCTGGGCCCCTCGCTGCTGGGCCCCTTGCTTCTGGGCCCCTCGCTGCTTGGCCCCTCGCTGCTGGGCCCCTTGCTTCTGGGCCCCTCGCTGCTGGGCCCCTTGCTTCTGGGCCCCTCGCTGCTGGACCCCTTACTGCTGGGCTCCTCGCTGCTGGGCCCCTTACTGCAGGACCCCTCGCTGCTGAGCCCCTCGCTGCTGGGCCCCTCGCTGCTGGACCCCTCACTGCAGGACCCCTCACTGCAGGACCCCTCGCTGCTGGACCCCTCACTGCAGGACCCCTCGCTGCTGGGCCCCTCGCTGCTGGACCCCTCACTGCAGGACCCCTCGCTGCTGGGCCCCTCGCTGCTGGACCCCTCACTGCAGGACCCCTCGCTGCTGGGCCCCTCGCTGCTGGACCCCTCGCTGCTGGGCCCCTCGCTGCTGGGCCCCGAGATGGTTCAAGTGTACCCAGTCCGTCTCGTTCAATTATTATTTTTCCCAACTCGACTTCCTGACGTAAACTTCCTGACGTAAACTTCCTGACGTAAACTTCCTGAACGTAACTTCTTGACATAAACTTCTTGACGAAAACTTCCTGACGTAAACTTCCTGACGTAACTTCTTGACATAAACTTCCTGACGTAAACTTCCTGAACGTAACTTCTTGATATAAACTTCTTGACGAAAACTTCCTGGCGTAAACTTCTTGACGTAAACTTCCTGACGTAAACTTCCTGACGTAAACTTCTTGACGTAAACTTCTTGACATAAACTTCTTGACGTAAACTTCCTGGCGTAAACTTCTTGACGTAAACTTCCTGACGTAAACTTCTTGACGTAAACTTCTTGACATAAACTTCCTGACGTAAACTTCCTGACGTAAACTTCCTGACGTAAACTTCCTGACGTAAACTCTGAACTCGAGGAGGTGAAATATAGTGAATATAACTTCACGGCTTTAATGGGTTGGAGTGAGTGAGTGACTAACTGTTGGAGTGAGTGGCTGACTGACGGTTGGAGTGAGTGAGTGACTGACGGTTGGAGTGAGTGGCTGACTGACTGTTGGAGTGAGTGAGTGACTGTTGGAGTGATTGGCTGACTGACTGTTGGAGTGAGTGGCTGACTGACTGTTGGAGTGAGTGAGTGACTGTTGGAGTGAGTGAGTGACTGTTGGAGTGAGTGACTGACTGACTGATGATGATGATGATTATGATGATGGTAACACACACACACACACACACACACACACACACACACACACACACACACGAACAGACAAACACAGACAGACAGACAGACACACGCACACCCACACACACACACACACACACATACACACAGACAAACAGATTAAGCTCGGGAAGAGGGGGAGGGGAGGGGAGAGGGGGGGTAGGAACACGAGGTAGGAAAAGCGTTTGAGGTGAAGTAGCCGTACTGGGCCGCTCCTACACTGGGCCGCTCCTACACTGGGCAGCTCCTACACTGGGCCGCTCCAACACTGGGCCGCTCCTACACTGGGCCGCTCCTACACTGGGCCGCTCCTACACTGGGCCGCTCCTACACTGGGCAGCTCCTACACTGGGCCGCTCCTACACTGGGGCGCTCCAACACTGGGCCGCTCCTACACTGGGCCGCTCCTACACTGGGCCGCTCCTACACTGGGCCGCTCCTACACTGGGCCGCTCCTACACTGGGCCGCTCCTACACAGGGCCGCTCCTACACTGGGCCGCTCCTACACTGGGCCGCTCCTACACTGGGCCGCTCCTACACTGGGGCGCTCCAACACTGGGCCGCTCCTACACTGGGCCGCTCCTACACTGGGCCGCTCCTACACTGGGCCGCTCCTACACTGGGCCGCTCCTACACTCTCACCAAATTAATGATGATGGTGAGTGTCCTCCTGGCTCCCTCTGACCACACTGACAGCTGGCTTATTGACTGTCAGGTGGAGAGACTGTCGGGTAAGTGGGGTGACTGTCCGAGTGGGAGACTGCTGGGTTGGAAGACTGTTAATTGAGGAAACTGTCATGTGACGAGCCTATCAGGTAGGGAGAGTGTTAGGTTAGGAGACTGTCAGGTAGGAAGAATGTCAGTTGAAAAGACTGTCAGGTAGGGAGAGTGTTAGGTGAGGAGACTGTTAGGTGAGGAGACTGTTCGGTTGGAAGACTGTCATTTGAAGAGACTGTCAGGTAGGAAGACTCGGGTAGGGAGACTCGGGTAGGGAGACTCTCAGGTTGGGTGACTGTCAGGTAGGGAGACTGTCATGTAGGGAAACTGTCAGGTAGGAAAACTGTCAAGGAAACTGTTAGGTAGGTAGACTGTCAGGGAGGGAGACTCAGTGTGGCTCTGACAGTCTATCTCACAGTCAAGCTCCCTAACTGTCTCCTTACTTGACAGACAAACTACTTGACAGTCTAGTTACCAAACTCTCCCAAACTGACAGGCAAACTAGCTAACTAAATAGTCTCCCTAAAAAAAAAAAATCTAATAGGCAGTCTGTCAGGGAGCCAGACTGTGAGGCAGCCAGACAGTCTATTAAGCAGACTGTCAGGCTGGAGTCATGAGGGTTATTGAGCGCGGAGTGACTTAATATATTCTGCTTTTTGTGAGAGAGACTGTGAACGACGGCTCTAGTCAGTCTGATGGAAAGAGAGAGAGAGAGAGAGAGAGAGAGAGAGTATAGTAGTAGCAACAGCAGTAACAGTGATAATGCTCTCTCTCTCTCTCTCTCTCTCTCTCTCTCTCTTTCTCCTTGCTTTTCATTATACTAGTATATCGTGTCTCAAGTGTGTGTGTGTGTGCGCGTGTGTGTGTGTGCGCACCTCCATGTTTTCTGAAAATGTCGACACAAACACACACACAGCAATAAGCTCTAGTCGTCATGTCAACAACCAATCACGGCGTCGATCGGTCATGACGTCACCAATAGTGTTGACATTACCGACATGACTTGTGAAGGATTCCGCGCCACCTTAACGCCTTTTCAAATTATTTCTCAACAAACACTTTATTTCTATATTACCTATAATATACCCGATATACCCGATAATATATCTCTGGTTTACACTGTGTGGGACTCTCTGCCACATGTTGTTGCTATATCACATAACACCAAGAGGCCACAACACGGTGCCTCAGGTATCAACAGACCAGCAGCACAAGGCGACCACCCCCGACGACGCCTCGATGGATAAATTTAACAACGCCGCTCATCGCGTCTCTCCTGCCGCCTGAATTATCAACAAAAACAACAGTGTGATCCATAACTCATGATGGTGGACGAGCTGTAACACCTTAGTTGTTGGTGGGCTCTAGAGTGATGATGTAAACAACACACTGTACATCACCGTCTAAGTTAAGGCATCACTGTTAATGTGTCAATATGAGCTGAATTACCCACACACAACTGCTGGAGAGACTCACCAACACAACTGGTGGAGAGACTCACCAACACAACTGCTGGAGAGACTCACCAACACAACTGGTGGAGAGACTCACCAACACAACTGCTGGAGAGACTCACCAACACAACTGCTGGAGAGACTCACCAACACAACTGCTGGAGAGACTCACCAACACAACTGGTGAAGAGATTTACTAACACAGCATCAAAAGACTGTTCATATTCAAATATTTTTCTCGTCAATATTGTCACAAGTCACCCGAGGGAGGGAGGAAGGGAGGGAGGGAGGGAGGGAAGCAAGAATGGAAGAAAGATGAGAAGTTAGAAAGGAGAAAGGAAGGAAGGAAGGATTGTGGGAGAAACGAAGGATGGGAGGAGGGAGGGAAGGAGGGAGAAGGGAGGGAGGTAAGTAAGGAAGAAGGTAGAGAAGGAAAGAAAGATGAAGGAAGACAAACATGGGAAGGAAGATGAGAGAGAGAGAGAAAGAAGAAAAGAAGAGAGGATGAGAAAGAGAGAGAAGGCGGGAGTCAGGGAGTGGGAGGGAGGGAGGGAGGGAGGGAGGGAGGGAGGCATTCTTCACCAGTCCATCACATCAAGTTCACCAACAGACTTGAATCAAACTCCTCGCATTGTGGAGGGAAGCTGCCTGTGTGGAGGGAAGCTGGCTGTGTGGAGGGAAGCTGGCTGTGTGGAGGGAAGCTGGCTGTGTGGAGGGAAGCTGGCTGTGTGGAAGGAAGCTGGCTGTGTGGAGGGAAGTTGACGGTGTGGAGGGAAGCTGGCTGTGTGGAGGGAAGCTGGCTGTGTGGAGGGAAGCTGGCTATGTGGAGGGAAGCTGGCTGTGTGGAGGGAAGCTGGCTGTGTGGAGGGAAGCTGGCTGTGTGGAGGGAAGCACCTACACCCTCATAGTTTGTGGCACGAGACATGAATTCCCAGGAGAGAGGCGAGAGCAGATCAACCTCAGCTGACACAGTGTAGACGACCACTGAATACCTGAACTATCTCCACCCCTCACCACTCCTCGTCCTCCCCATCATCACCTTCTCTCTCACCCCTCGTCATCATCACTCCCTTCCCCACCCCTCACCCACACCCCCTCTTCCTCAATATATGTAAACATTGTCACGTGGTTTTCCAGCTGATCACGAATATAAACAAAACCACGAGTTGAACAGCTGATCGTCGGAAAAACATCAACATTGACATGTGGTTCCTGGCATCGAAGTGGAAGACAGTGCCGATATACAACATCTGATTTACAGCGACCGATATACTATGTCGATACTTTATATCCGATATACTGTAATTGATTTAAGGCGTCCGATATAAAACAGCCAATATTTGCATCCGATATACAAAAAAAGAGAATCAGAAACAATTTAGTTGCCGATATGGATAAGCCAATGCACATTAGACGATATACGTGAGCAGATATCAAACATCCTATTTCACACAAGCGATATACTACAGCCGATATAAAATAACCGATACACAGAAGAAACACGACAGGCGATTTACAGCAGCCAACTACAAAAGCCGATATAGGATATTGGATGCATTTTAAACGATATGTAATAGACAACATATGGTAGCGATTAAATTGTAACCGATGTATAACGACAAATATACTCAAACCGACATACAGTAACTAATTCACAGTAACCGATATCCCACAACCGATAGAAGAAACTTTTCACA
Organism: Homarus gammarus; assembly: GCA_958450375.1. Lineage (NCBI taxonomy): Eukaryota > Metazoa > Arthropoda > Malacostraca > Decapoda > Nephropidae > Homarus > Homarus gammarus. Next base: position 3,535,045 of record CAUDMG010001393.1, read on the forward strand.
GTCGCCGATACACTGTACCCGATAATAATACAACAGCGAATATACAGAAGCAGATATATTGTACCCGATATACCAGCCGATATATTCAGTACTTTTTTTTTTACGGGGAATAGCCCACCCGGGCACAGATCATCGACCCACAACGAAGATGCCGGAAAACCATCTTTTTGAAGTGAGACAGATTGTATGAGTATGGAAACACAGAAGAAGGCAGAGCATTCCACAGTGTGGCTGTGTGAGGAAAGAAGGAGGTACTATAACGGGTTATTCTCGTGTGACCGACATCCACAGAGAAACGGTGGGCACCGCGGGCAAGACGTGTGCTAGGAGCCCACGGCCTTGCCGGCGGTACACAGGATGCCAAATCCACCGAACATTGCTCGTTAAAGTACCTGTAAAAGAGAGAGAGCGAAGCAACATTGCGGCGAAGAGAAAGGGAAGAGAGATTGTCAACTAAAGGAGAGTTAATAAGACGAAATGCCTTTGATTCCACCCTATCTAACAGTTGGACAGAAGAAGAGCCACCCCAGATATGAGAGCAGTACTCCAAGTTAGGACGAATGAATCCCTTATAAACTTGAAGCAACTGGTTAGGAGAGAAGTAGCTACGGCATCTGTACAGCATTCCCAGCTTTCGGGAGGCAGCTTTAGCAATGTTGAGGATGTGTGGCCTCATGACATATTGGAGGAAATGGTGAGGCCTAGCATATCTGTTTTAGAATTTGGCAGAATGATAGCGTCCTGAAATGTGATGTGAGTGGTGGGAGATCATCTGATTTGGAAAGTGTAATTGGTAAATACTGTATTTTATTACTATTGAATTAACCAAGTTTCTACCTCTCATTCGGAGATGCTGCACAGATCCGCATTGCAAGATGTAATGATATCAGCTCTAGAAACAGATCTAGTTTGACAATTAGGGGGAAGGGAAAAATATGAAGAGGAGTGAAGAGTGGAATCATCAGTGTAAGAATGGATAGAATTAGTCGTAGTAAGAAATAAGGAATTGATAAAAATAAGGAAGAGAGTAGGTGAAAGAACAGAATCCTGTGGGACACCACTATTGGTAGAGAGAGAGAGAGTGAGAGATCGATCCCTAGACAACAACTGCCGTGGATCGGTTCTCAAGGAAGCTAGAGATGAGAGAACAAAGTGGGGGAGAGAAACCATAAGAGGGAAATTTAGAAAGCAAAGACTTGTGCCATACCCTGTCAAATGCTTTGGAAATGTCGAAAGTTTCCCCATAATCCCTAAGAGAGGATGACCAAAGATGGGTGCAGTAGGAGAGCAGATCACCAGTAGATCTCGCCTGGCGAAGCCAGACTGGCGATCCGACAAAAGAGAAAGGCAACCGATATACAACAGCCGATATTCAGCACCGGATATACGGTACAGCAGCCGATATCTAGTACCAGATATTCGACAGCTGATAATATTCAGTACCCGATATGCAACATCCGATATTCAATACCTGATAAACAACAACTGATATTCAATACCCAATAAAAAACAGCCAATATTCAGTACCCGATATTCAGGCGATATTCAGTACCCGATAAATAACAGCCGATATTCACTACTCAATATACAGCAGCCGATATTCAGTACCAGACATACAACAGCCGATATTCAATACCAGACATACAACAGCCGATATTCAGTACCCAGTAAACAACAGCCAATATTCGGTACCCGATATACAACAGCCGATATGCAGTACACGAAAAACAACAATCGACATTTAGAACCCGATATAATAGCTGACATTCAAGAGCCGATATTCAGTACCCGATATTCATTACCCGATAAATAACAGCCCATATTCTCTACCCACAACACAACATCCCATATTCAGTACCCGATATTCAACAGTCGAGATGCAGTACCCGATAAACAACAATCGAAATTTAGAACCCGATATAATAGCTGATATTCAACAGCCGATATTCAGTACCCGATAAAAACAGCCGATATTCAGTACCCGATAAAAACAGCCGATATTCAGTACCCGATAAAAACAGCCGATATTCAGTACCCTTTTTAACTTTTTTCTTTTGAAGGGCATTAACTCACCCGGGCACAGGTCTACTTTTAATGACCCACATCAAAGCCTGAGGGGCAAAAAAAAAAAAATAAAATAAAAAAAAAATAATAATAATAATAATAATAATAATAATAATAATAGTAATAATAATAATAATGAAGAGCCATAAATAAATATAAAAAAAGACCAAAAGTTATGAACAATATATGTATGTTGTGTTGTCAAAGTAAGAAAAACAATTGAGACCCTGCAATTGTGTGTAAATGAGGCAGAAAGTCAGATCAGCAACCTGGGACTTGGTCACAATTTTCGTGATGCCATATGGCAGCAGGGTCTACCATTAGACCATATATTAAACCCGATTTACCATGACCGATATACTGTACCCGATATTCTGACGCCGATACAGCCGGAGTTACCCGTGTGTTGTGTCAGATGCAGGGAGACTGACTGTCCACCGCTGCCTGTACAAATAACATCAAAGACGAGCGATCTGTACTGTCGTGTGTGTGTGTGTGTGTGTGTGTGTGTGTCATGCTTGGTTTAGCCGGACGAAAATATTTTTATCTCGCCAGGATCTTACAAGCCACGTCCCGGGAAGAAGGGGTAAGGCAGACAGACACTCAGACAGTGCGGGTGACAGCTGTCGTCTTCCCCGCAGTGCCACACACACACACACACACACTCCTACACCACACACACACTCCTATACCACACACACACTCCTACAACCTCACACACTCCTACCCCCCACACACACTCCTACCCCCACACACACTTCTACCCCCCCACACACACTTCTACCCCCACACACACTCCTACCCCCACACACACTCCAACCCCCCACACACACTTCAACCCCCACACACACTCCTACCCCCACACACACTTCTACCCCCACACACACTTCTACCCCCCACACACACTTCAACCCCCCACACACACTTCAACCCCCACACACACTTCAACCCCCCACACACACTCCAACCCCCCACACACACTCCAACCCCCCCACACACACTCCAACCCCCCCACACACTTCAACCCCCCACACACACTCCAACCCCCACACACACTCCAACCCCCCACACACACTTCAACCCCCCACACACACTTCAACCCCCCCACACACACTCCAACCCCCCACACACACTTCAACCCCCCACACACACTTCAACCCCCCACACACACTTCAACCCCCCACACACACTCCAACCCCCCACACACACTTCAACCCCCCACACACACTCCAACCCCCCACACACACTTCAACCCCCCACACACACTTCAACCCCCCACACACACTCCAACCCCCCACACACACTCCAACCCCCCCACACACTTCAACCCCCCACACACACTCCTACCCCCCCACACACACCCCTACCTCTCCCCCCCCTCCCCACATACAGGATGAAAGAAGGAAAAGAATTACATCCGACTGACGTTGTAGGAATGAAATGTTTCGCGCCAGGCAACGGTGAAGGAGGGATGAAGATGACAGGAGAGAGAGAGAGAGAGAGAGAGAGAGAGAGAGAGAGAGAGAGAGAGAGAGAGAGAGAGAGAGAGAGAGAGAGAGAGGGAAAACAAATTATCATGATTTGGGTCCTCACGGAACATGCTGAGTCGTGTCAAGGCGTGTAGCAACATGATGAGACGTGTGGAGGAGCGGGGGAGCATGGTGAGGAGTGGGGGAGCATGGTGAGGAGTGTGGAGGAGTGGAGGAGCATGGTGAGGAGTGTGGAGGAGTGTAGGAGCATGGTGAGGAGTGTGGGGGAGTGGGGGAGCATGATGAGACGTGTGGAGGAGTGGAGGAGCATGGTGAGGAGTGTGGGGGAGTGGGGGAGCATGGTGAGGAGTGTGGAGGAGCGGGGGAGCATAGTGAGGAGTGTGGGGGAGTGGAGGAGCATGGTGAGGAGTGTGGAGGAGTGGGGGAGCATGGTGAGGAGTGTGGAGGAGTGGAGGAGCATGGTGAGGAGTGTGGAGGAGTGGAGGAGCATGGTGAGGAGTGTGGAGGAGTGGAGGAGCATGGTGAGGAGTGTGGAGGAGCGGGGGAGCATGGTGAGGAGTGTGGAGGAGTGGAGGAGCATGGTGAGGAGTGTGGAGGAGTGGAGGAGCATGGTGAGGAGTGTGGAGGAGTGGAGGAGCATGGTGAGGAGTGTGGAGGAGCGGGGGAGCATGGTGAGGAGTGTGAAGGAGCGGGGGAGCATGGTGAGGAGTGTGGAGGAGTGGAGGAGCATGGTGAGGAGTGTGGAGGAGCGGGGGAGCATGGTGAGGAGTGTGGAGGAGCGGGGGAGCATGGTGAGGAGTGTGGAGGAGCGGGGGAGCATGGTGAGGAGTGTGGAGGAGCGGGAGAGCATGGTGAGGAGTGTGGAGGAGTGGGGGAGCATGGTGAGGAGTGTGGAGGAGTGGGGGAGCATGGTGAGGAGTGTGGAGGAGTGGAGGAGCATGGTGAGGAGTGTGGAGGAGTGGAGGAGCATGGTGAGGAGTGTGGAGGAGCGGGGGAGCATGGTGAGGAGTGTGAAGGAGCGGGGGAGCATGGTGAGGAGTGTGGAGGAGTGGAGGAGCATGGTGAGGAGTGTGGAGGAGCGGGGGAGCATGGTGAGGAGTGTGGAGGAGCGGGGGAGCATGGTGAGGAGTGTGGAGGAGCGGGGGAGCATGGTGAGGAGTGTGGAGGAGCGGGGGAGCATGGTGAGGAGTGTGGAGGAGTGGGGAGCATGGTGAGGAGTGTGGAGGAGTGGGGGAGCATGGTGAGGAGTGTGGGGGAGTGGGGGAGCATGGTGAGGAGTGTGGAGGAGTGTAGGAGCATGGTGAGGAGTGTGGAGGAGTGTAGGAGCATGGTGAGGAGTGTGGAGGAGTGTAGGAGCATGGTGAGGAGTGTGGAGGAGTGTAGGAGCATGGTGAGGAGTGTGGAAGAGTGTAGGAGCATGGTGAGGAGTGTGGAGGAGTGTAGGAGCATGGTGAGGAGTGTGGAGGAGTGTAGGAGCATGGTGAGGAGTGTGGAGGAGTGGAGGAGCATGGTGAGAAGTGTGGAGGAGTGTAGGAGCATGGTGAGGAGTGTGGAGGAGTGTAGGAGCATGGTGAGGAGTGTGGAGGAGTGGAGGAGCATGGTGAGGAGTGTGGAGGAGTATGGGGGAGTGTAGGAGCATGGGAACACGTGTTAGAGCCGGTGATGAGAGCGAGATGGGGCGTGTTGAGACATGACAAGACGTGTTGGATATTTGTTTACACAGACAACAGCTGGTGAGAGTGAGGTTCTGGAGACCCCTGGAGATCCTTGGAGACCCTTATACTAGTTCTCTCTCATGATGACCTTTGGAGACATTTACGCTAATGTTTCTCTCCTTTGACATCCCCTGGAGACCCTTGGAGACCCTAACACTAGTCCTTCTCTCCCTTGACGTCCCCTGGAGACCCTTGGAGACCTTTGGAGACCCTTATATTACTGTCTCTCCTCCATGACGACCCTTGGAGACCTTTGGAGATCCTTACACTACTGTCTCTCCTACATGACGACCCTTGGAGACCTTTGGAGATCCTTACACTACTGTCTCTCGCCCATTACGACCCCCAAGAGACCTTTACACTAGTCTCTCTCTCTCTCTCTCTCTCTCTCTCTCTCTCTCTCTCTCTCTCTCTCTCTCTCTACCCATTGTCTCTTGTGTGTTTCTCTTTCTCTTTCTCACTCAACATTGGTTTCATGGACAAGTGAGGACAAAACATCTCTCTCTCTCTCTCTCTCTCTCTCTCTCTCTCTCTCTCTCTCTCTCTCTCTCTCTCTCTCTCTCTCACACACACACAGCGCAAGGTCGCCTGAAGTCGTTAATAACACAAAACAAGATTAAATTGAAGTGTCGGACTTTTTATTATTAGTTTTTTTTTTTTACCTATATTGACATGTTGGAGACGACGACCCCCCTCACATCCATCACATCCCCACGCCTTCCTCTCACCCCCACGACTTCCTCTCACCCCCACGCCTTCCTCTCACCCCCACGCCTTCCTCTCACCCCCACGACTTCCTCTCACCCCCACGCCTTCCTCTCACCCCCACGCCTTCCTCTCACCCCCACGCCTTCCTCTCACCCCCACGCCTTCCTCTCACCCCCACGCCTTCCTCACACCCCCACGACTTCCTCTCACCCCCACGCCTTCCTCTCACCCCCACGCCTTCCTCTCACCCCCACGCCTTCCTCTCACCCCCACGCCTTCCTCACACCCCCACGACTTCCTCTCACCCCCACGCCTTCCTCTCACCCCCACGCCTTCCTCTCACCCCCACGCCTTCCTCTCACCCCCACGCCTTCCTCTCACCCCCACGCCTTCCTCTCACCCCCACGCCTTCCTCACACCCCCACGCCTTCCTCTCACCCCCACGCCTTCCTCTCACCCCCCTCACGCTCCCACAATCTTCCCACAAACACCCCACACCTAACACCATTCCTTCATCCACTTCCCACACCATCCACACACCTTTCCCACATCCCCACATCCACCCCCATACCCCCATAATCTACCCACATCCCCACACCATCCTAAGACCCCCACCACATCCCCACAATCTCGTCCACACCCTCCCCAATCCCCCAAAATCTCCCTACTCCCCATCCCCACACCCCCACACCCTTACCACACACTAGCCAGAAGGAGTCGATCAAGAGAGCTATAAAAAAAGGGAATAAAAAAAGTGAAAGGGAAAATTAGCTTGGCCCCTACCCACCCCTTAGCCCCGACCCACCCCTTAGCCCCGACCCACCCCTTGTACACGACCAACGCCCCTACACCACCCGCACCTCCCTACCAAAATTCAGCTCAAACTTCATAACTTTGGAAATACAAAATGAACAAACACACACACGTACGGTAGAATATATATTTTGTATATATATATAACCAAAATAATAATAATGATAATAATAATAATAATAAAAGAAAATAAAAATAATTAATACAAGTCACCTTAGACAGATAATTATGTTACCTTAGTCCAGTAGGAGGGCGGCTGGCTCCATCCCAAGGCATCGCAAGTCCACCCACCTGGAAATAAACAAACAAAGAGATAAAAAAACGGATATATTGTTCCCATTGATTCAGTAAGGGGTCTTGTTAACACCGTCACAGGGAGGGGTCTTGTTAACACCGTCACAGGGAGGGGTCTTGTTAACACCGTCACAGGGAGGGGTCTTGTTAACACCGTCACAGGGAGGGGTCTTGTTAACACCGTCACAGGAAGGGGTCTTGTTAACACCGTCACAGGGAGGGGTCTTGTTAACACCATCACAGGGAGGGGTCTTGTTAACACCGTCACAGGGAGGGGTCTTGTTAACACCGTCACAGTGAGGGGTCTTGTTAACACCGTCACAGGTAGGGGTCTTGTTAACACCGTCACAGGGAGGGGTCTTGTTAACACCATCACAGGGAGGGGTCTTGTTAACACCGTCACAGGGAGGGGTCTTGTTAACACCGTCACAGTGAGGGTCTTGTTAACACCGTCACAGCGAGGGTCTTGTTAACACCGTCACAGGGAGGGGTCTTGTTAACACCGTCACAGGGAGGGGTCTTGTTAACACCGTCACAGGGAGGGGTCTTGTTAACACCATCACAGGGAGGGGTCTTGTTAACACCGTCACAGGGAGGGGTCTTGTTAACACCGTCACAGTGAGGGGTCTTGTTAACACCGTCACAGGTAGGGGTCTTGTTAACACCGTCACAGGGAGGGGTCTTGTTAACACCATCACAGGGAGGGGTCTTGTTAACACCGTCACAGGGAGGGGTCTTGTTAACACCGTCACAGTGAGGGTCTTGTTAACACCGTCACAGCGTGGGTCTTGTTAACACCGTCACAGTGAGGGCCTTGTTAACACCGTCACAGCGAGGGTCTTGTTAACACCATCACAGTGAGGGTCTTGTTAACACCGTCACAGTGTGGGGTCTTGTTAACACCGTCACAGTGAGGGTCTTGTTAACACCGTCACAGTGTGGGGTCTTGTTAACACCATCACAGGGAGGGGTCTTGTTAACACCGTCACAGTGAGGGTCTTGTTAACACCGTCACAAGGAGGGGTCTTGTTAACACCGTCACAGTGAGGGTCTTGTTAACACCGTCACAGGGAGGGGTCTTGTTAACACCGTCACAGTGAGGGTCTTGTTAACACCGTCACAGTGAGGGGTCTTGTTAACACCGTCACAGTGTGGGTGTCTTGTTAACACCGTCACAGTGAGGGGTCTTGTTAACACCGTCACAGTGAGGGTCTTGTTAACACCGTCACAGTAAGGGTCTTGTTAACACCATCACAGTGAGGGTCTTGTTAACACCGTCACAGTGAGGGTTTTGTTAACACCGTCACAGTGAGCGTCTTGTTAACACCGTCACAGTGAGGGGTCTTGTTAACACCGTCACAATGGAGTTCGTAATTAATCTTCTCAGGTAATTTTTAACACAAACTCTTGATGGGCCGCGTCTCTCTCTCTCTCTCTCTCTCTCTCTCTCTCTCTCTCTCTCTCTCTCTCTCTCTCTCAAACGTACTACGCCTTTATTAACTACCAACTACCACTCTCATCTACCACCATCACCCACCAGCATCACTTACCACCACCTACCACCACCCACCACCACCACCACCACCACCATCACCGACCACCACCACCCACCACCACCACCACCTACCACCTACCACCACCCACCACCACCACCACCACCACCATCACCACCACCACCACCATCACCACCATCACCATCACCACCACCACCACCACCACCACCACCATCACCACCACCCACCACCACCACCACCACCATCACCTACCACTACCCATCACCGACCACCACCACCCACCACCATCACCTACCACCACCACCACCACCACCACCACCACCCACCACCACCACCACCACCATCACCTACCACCACCCATCACCGACCACCACCACCCACCACCATCACCTACCACCATCCATCACCGACCACCACCACCACCACCACCATCACCTACCACCACCACCCACCACCATCACCGACCACCACCACCGACCACCACCACCCACCACCACCACCACCATCACCGACCACCACCACCCACCACCACCACCCACCATCACCACCACCACCACCACCACCCACCATCACCGACCACCACCACCCACCACCACCACCCACCATCACCGACCACCACCACCCACCATCACCACCACCACCACCACCACCACCACCACCACCCACCACCCACCACCACCACCACCACCCACCACCACCACCACCACCACCACCACCACCACCACCATCACCGACCACCACCACCACCATCACCGACCACCACCACCCACCACCACCACCCACCATCACCGACCACCACCACCACCCACCACCACCACCACCACCACCACCACCATCATTCACTCATTACTCGCTTCAAACTATTTAATAAATGTTTTAGTTCATGAATTATGTGTTGTGGTATATTGGTGGTGAGAGGTGTTGGTTACTGTTGTTGTTGTTGTTGTTGCTTTTATTATTATTACCAATAATAATAATAATAATAATAATAATAATAATAATAATAATAATAATAACAATAATAATAATAACAATAATAATAATAATAACAATAATAATAATAACAATAGCAACAGTAATGAAAATAACAACAACAACAATAATAATAATAATAATAATAATAATAATAATAATAATAATAATAACACGTTTTTTAATGGCCTCCAACCTCCCCTTACAGCCATACCTTCTCTACCATTTTATTACGTAACTTTACTAATAAAAAAGTAACTACCCCAGCTGAGTCAGTTAAACCAGAGATCTATGTGGCATTCAGTGACTGTTGCCTCGTACTCAGTGTCTGTGACTGTTGTTGGTTTAGGGACCGAAGATCTTGTTCCTGTGAGACACAACAGAGCAGACCTGAGCAACGAGAAGGACAGGCGACATCTCAACCAGGCCACGACGTAGCTTCTGGGCTACTGCTGCTTTTCTACTACTACTACTACTACTTTTTTTTTTTTTTTTTGGAAAAATGGCTTCCAGCCTCCCCCAATAGCCATACCTTCGCCGCCATTTTATTACCTTAATATTAAATATCCTAATACATAAGTAGCTACCCTAGCTGTGTTGAGTTAGTTGAGCCGCAGATCTATGCGGCATTCAGTGACTGTTGCCTCATAGTCAATATCTGCAACTGTTGTCGGCTTTGGGGCCGATACTCTCGTTCCCCTGAGGCAGAGCAAAGCTGACCTAAGGAGAGGGAAGGACAGTCGACATTTCATCCAGGCTGTAACATAACTTCTGGGCTGCTGCTTCTGTTCGGACATCACCTCAGCGAGTCTGGCGTAGAAGCATCTTGCACTTGGGCCCATCCCACCAGAGGTTGTGAACACTAGAGGAGTGAAGCTGCCTTGATCAACGTTTTGAATTCTCTCCTCATATGCCCTTATCTTGTCGTTCTCGTTCCTCCTGTGTGCAGCATCGAGAGCTAAGTTACGGTGACATGCGGCCATGGGATAAAAAATCCTGATGTCGAAGAAGGCTCACTGTCCCCGCGTCCAGAATCCTCGAGCACTGACGTCAACACGGGCTTCATTGGATGTGTTTGAAGCTCTATGTTGGAAAATCTCACCGTCCAATGGAAGGAGGGTCGGTTCTACCCTGACATCACGGCAGATTTCCTTCAACATATTTGCGGTGAGGTCCCTTACCTCGTCATGCCTCATGCCTATGAAGCCCCCTTTCTTACACTCCATGGCGTGATCGCCATCATAGGAAGAGCCACACACGCATTGGGAGGGCAAACCTTCTACTGGCCTACCGTACCTTAGAGCAATGGCATTTGTAAATTCTTGTTTATTGAGACTGAAACCATTTGCCCTTATCGGTAACGTAGTTAACCAGTTCGAGGCGCCCACCTCCTGCGCTATAGCTACTTTTTTCTTCAAATTCTCTGGTACTTGCAGCAACAGTTGCTGCAACTTATCACTTTGGCCGTGCTGTCGTTCTGTCGTAATGGACCGTCGAATCTTGTTTACTTCACTGGTATCCACCTCACCCGTTGCGTTCTGAGCTGTTATGTGGTCCGTGAGGGCTGCCGTGAGCTGAACTGAGTTTTGATGTTCGGTGACAGCAATCTTCTCTGGATTGGTCAATCCCATTCCTCCCAGTCTCGGTGGTAGTGCAAGGAGTGATCTTTCTGCTGGGGTTAAGTGAGGGTGTTTCACTAATTTGGGAATGAAATTGACGCTGATACTACTACTACTACTGCTACTAATACTTAGTACGTGGCCTCCATCCGCCCCCAATAGCCATACCTTCGCCGCCATTTAATTACCTTAAAATTAAATATCCTAATACATAAGTAGCTACCCTAGCTGTGTTGAGTTAGCTGAGCCGCAGATCTATGTGGCATTCAGTGACTGTTGCCTCATAGTCAATATCTGCAACTGTTATCGGCTTTGGAGCCGATGCTCTCGTTCCCCTGAAGCAGAGCAAAGCCGACCTACTACTACTACTACTGCTACTACTACTACTACTATTAGAACGACTATTAACTATTACTATTACATGTGTATGGTATCTTAAGTGAGCCAGTTAGATACGTTCTCTTATCTCTAGTTAAGAGAAAAGTAACGTAGGAACCCTTGAGAAATCATCTTTGTGTCGCAGCTTAAGTGAACCAGTTTGACTCGATCTCATCACCAGATAAGACGCACAAAAAACTCAGCCTTACGAAAGTCTGAGAAAAAGGTCAATCCCTGCCACACGATATTGGCAAAAAACAGTCTGGCCAACACCAACAGCGGCGCCCTGTGACCCCTGTGTGCCCCATCACGGGTCCTGCCGGGTCTTCCCACTTGATCCCGACAAAGCTTCGCACCAACACGGCTTTTCCTGGTTTTTCCCGGGGAGAAATTCTCTCTCTGAACTACTTTCAAAGCTTCGATGTTTTTTTTGTTTTTTTAACTCCCAATTCAGAGAGTTTCGTGGGTTGGAATTTTCTGGTTGTTATTTAGAGGACGTGTCTGTCTGTCTGTCTGTCTGTCTGTCTGTCTGTCTGTCTCACTGACTCAGACAGACATTATAATGACTGATAAAAGGTTCCTGTGTCGAGTAAGCTGTGACATGAACTACTTACAAAAGCTGTGACATCACTTTAGCTGTGGCACAACTCACTTTAGCTGTGGCACAACTCACTTTAGCTGTGACACAACTCACTTTAGCTGTGGCACAACTCACTTTAGCTGCGGCACAACTTACTTTAGCTGTGGCACAACTCACTTTAGCTGTGGCACAACTCACTTTAGCTGTGACACAACTCACCTAACCCTCTGAGTGCTATAAACGACTTGAAGGATTTTATTCTGGCTAACGTCGACGATTTTATTTCGCTAGGGGAACCTTAGCTGTAAC